>PJQD01000028.1:0-128155 GCA_002922495.1 Rhodotorula taiwanensis
CCCCCCTCTGCTGAAAACCGGTCGCGTGCAGCTCGGTTGCTCCTCAAGGTCGGTCGAACCGAGTCGGCGCTCTGGGCCTGGGAGGTCCTCCTCGAGGAGAACCCCGAATCGACCGAGTACATCAAGGCGACCGTCCAAGCCAAGGGTGGCGACTGCGGTACGTTGAGTGGGCGCGCTCGATTCCCTGGCTTCGTTTTGGAAGCGGCGGTCTTGGAAACCGCAGGTCCTGACTTGCAAGTCGACGACTCCGCTCCCACGCGCAGACGCCAAGGACGACTCGGCGCGTGAGCACGCCGTCTCGATCCTCCTCGAACTCCAATCCAAGTACCCGCGTTCGCTCTCGATTCCTCGCCTCGTCCTAACCCTCCTCCCCGCTGCCTCGCCTCAGTTCCGCGCCCGGACGGCGACCTATCTCTTGAACGCGTTGAGTAAAGGCGTCCCGAGCCTGTTTGCGGACGTCAAGGCGCTGTATGCGGCGGATCAGGAGGGTCAGGAGAAGGCGAGGATCGTGGGAGAGGTTGTCGAGCAGTTCAGGAAGAGTTTGGAGGACAAGGGCGCGGTCGTTACGGACGAGGTTGCCGGTGGTAAGGCCCTTTTGCGCGCGCTTACAGGGGGAATCTCGACTGACGAGGCCCTGCGTGCTGGCGTTTGCTTTGCCTTCAGACGACTCGGTCGAATCCCCTTCGACGTACCTCTGGACGCTCTTCTTCCTCGCTTCGCACTACTCGCAACTCGGTCAGCATGCGACGGCCCTCTCGACCCTCGACGCGGCGCTCGCGCACACCCCTTCCTTACCCGACCTGCACATGCTCCGCGCCCGGATCCTGAAACGCGCCGGAGACCCCGTCGCCGCCGCCGCGTCGATGGAACATGCCCGGTCGCTCGATGAACAGGACCGGTTCCTCAATTCGAAAGCGGCCAAATATGCGATCCGGGCGGGCGAGACGGACCAAGGCGAGAGGTTGGTCGGGATGTTTACGAGGGCCGGCGGACCGAGTCCGTTGGAGGATTTGGTCGATATGCAGTGCTTGTGGTTCTTGCAGGAACAAGGGGACGCGTTCCTCGCCAAGGAGGACCTCGGACGAGCACTCAGGCGGTACCACCAGATCTTTGACGTGAGTACCGGGTTTCTAACCCCCCGTCGTCTGCGAGCGTGTCCCACTGAGCGTCTCGTCTTCTCGGCTCAGGCATTCCAAGAGATGGAGGAGGACCAGTACGACTTCCACGCGTACTGCATGCGCAAGCAGACCCTGAACGCCTACATCGAGTGAGACCCCGCGCGCCTTGTTGCGTGTTTTTCTGTCTGTCTGGGGGGGGCGAGGAGCTGAAGTTGTCCTCGCCATTTTTCTTGCGCGCAGCCTCGTTCGCTTCGAGGACAAGTTGAGGGACCACCCGCGGTTCGCTGCTGCGAGCAAGAGCGCCATCCAGGTTCGTGGAGGCCGGCAGCCTTTTCGTGCGATTTCGAGGGCGCGCGCGGGAATCTCCCTCCCCCCTGACACGCTCGAAAATCCATCAGATCTACTGCCGCATGCATGACTCTCCCGAATCGATTGTCGTTCCGGACAAGGCTTTGAACGGCGACGAGGCCGAGAAGGCGAAGCGTGAAGCGGAAGAGGTTGAAGAGAAGAAGCGGAAGGAAGCGGAGGAGCTGGCTCAGAGGCAGAAGGCGGAGGAGGAGGAACGGGAGCGCAAGGAGAAGGAGGCCGCGGCTGCTGCGAGCAGCAGCAGCAGCAGCAAGAAGGACAAGAAAAAGGGCAAGAAGGGTGCGCCATCTCTCTCTCTCTCTGTTTCCGAGCCTCGCCACGAAGACCGCGACTGACGCATTCGTCGTCTCGTATAGCCGCTGTATCTACAGCGCCGCCCGCCGAGGAGAAGAAAAAGGCCGAAGAGCCGGTCGAGGAAGAGCCTCCCGCGGGGCCGAACCACTATGTCGACAGCGATCCGCTCGGCATCGAGCACCTGACGAGCAAGGCCCCGCTCGACGAGGCGCTCAAGTTTGTCAAGGCGCTCGAACGCGTCCGACCGCACAGTGCGGAGACGTGGCGGCTCAAGGCAGAAGTTGAGATGCGAAGAGGTGTGTGCTGTCTCACGGCGAGTTCCGGAAGGCGTTCAGAAGAAGCTCATGACGCCCGAACCCCCGCAGGCAAGTGGCTCAGCGCCGTTCAGGCGATCCGCACGTCTCGCGCGATCGAGGACTCGCCTGCGCTCTTGCCCCTGGCTGTTCGACTCGAAAAGGCAGTCGGCGGCGGTCCGGAGCACATGGCCGTCTCGAGAGCGCTCGACACCGGTCTGGCGAAGCTCGACATTATCCCGGAAGTCGAGCTTCCGTTGGCGGTCGACCAGGCGCTGCAGCAGCACTCGAGCGATGCCGAGTGGGTGCTCGCGGCTGCCGAAGCCAAGGCGATCCTCGGCGACGACAACTCGTCGCAGCTGATGCAGCTCGTCCAGAACGAGTCGCTCAAGCCGACCCTCAAGGTATGGACGCTTGGTCCCAACTGCGCACTTTTCTGCGCGCGCTGACTCGCCCCCCTTCTGAACAGCAACTGCTCCGAGCGGTCGCGACGCTCGAGCGCGCCTCGTCTCCCGAGCTGAGCTCGTTCAAGGAGGCTGCTGCGCGCCGGTTCCCGCTCGCGCGTGCCTTCAAGACCCCGGAAGAGGTCAATGCGCTCGACGAGCGACTCGAGGCGGAGAAAAATGGCGAGGACGAAACGAAGGAGGAGGCAGAATAGACGCTGTACGTCGTTTAGAAGCTGCTCTGCAAGCAAAACTCCGCATTGGCAAGGCAGTCGTTCGCCGTCGCGTTTCCGATGCGAGTCAATATCTGTGCAGACGTGACAAGGCAGAAATTTGGAGTATACATGGCTGGCGGAACGAGGGGAGACAGGTTTGACGATTCGATTGAGAGAACTATGCTGAAGAACGCAATCGGGCGAATTCGGAAGCTGTATGTGATATGCAATTGTAGGAGAATGTGGTACATGAGAGGGGGACCGGCGCGGGAAAGAGATGTGGAAGAAAGGCGGATTTAACTGAGCTTAGGTCGATTTCTGGGGCGCGCTGACGGTGACGACGGCCGAAGTGTCGACGTCGAGGACTGGCTGCGCCAATGACGCTTTCGGTGAGATCGCGTGTGGTGCTGTGTGAGCTAAGCGCGAATGTTAGCCAAGCAATGACGAGCAAGGCGCAACCGACTTCAGAGCGTACCCGGGGGCGAGCCCCGCCGTCCGGCCGGCGAACCCTTGTGGGCAGCCTCTGCAGATTCCGACGTCGACGACGCCGGCTCTTCTACGTCGTCTTCCTGTTCCTTGGTCTCGGGCGCAGCCTCCGACGCGGGCGGGGCCGATTCGACAGCTTCGGTGGCCGCAGACGAGGTCGGAGCGTCGGCCTTAGTGGCCTCCTCTGCCGTTTTGGCGGCAGACCCGACGTCCTTCTCCTCAGCAAGCTTGTCCTCGTGTACTTGTTCTGGAGCGGCTGCAGCAGGCTTGGCCGCTTCCTCGAAGTCCTTCTTGACCTCGTCGTTCGTTTGCGCGTTCGGCAAGACCCACTGCGGCCAAGTCTGCGCCAACCGGACGAACCGGTCCTTAGGAGACACTTCAAGGAGGGGCGTCATGCGCATGCACTCGACGACGATGCTGATATCGTTGGTGAGGTTCTTGATCCGGTTGAAGGACGCGATCAGTGAGATCGAGATCCAGCCCGACGTGTCCATCTGCGCGAGGCGCAGGATCCTCCAGTCAGTTCCTCCTCCTCTGTGGCGCTGATGAGCGAGGTACGCACCGATTGCCGCAGGAAGAGATCGCGGCACAGGTTGTCGACGGAGAACCACCACTCGATCTGACCGAGGAGCCAATACCGTGTCGGGTCGAGCATGCGCGGGTCAATCTGCACCGGGCCCGCCGCAGGCGGCAACACCGGTTGAGGTACCGGCTTACCGAACGCGTCGAGAACCGAAGCCCCAGTAGGATCGGCTTCAGGCGCGACCGGGACGTATCCGACGGCTTGCATCGCCGCGTACTGCTGTTGCTGGAAGAAACGGTTCGGATTGTTGACAGGCAGTCCGCCACGTCCGCGTGTCGTTCCACGGGTCGGCGCACCGCCACGGCCTCGCCCGCGACCCGCGGCGGAACCGTGCGGGCCCGCGTTCGCGTGGCCATGCGCAGAGTGGCCGGCTTCGGCAGCATCTGTAGAAGAAGAGGCCGCCGTCGTCGCAGGAGTCGAAAATGTTGCGTCCGAAGGCGCTGTCGCCGAAGCCGGTTGTGAGGACGAGTCGGGATTGGAACCAGAAGATGACGGGTCGGCGGGAGCCGCAGTCGCAGCGGTGGTCGGACCCTTGGCGGCGGTGTCGACAGCAACAGACGAGGCCGGCTTGGCCGGGAGCGGGTGCTGCACAGGCCCTACAGGCGCCTTTGCCTTTGCCGGCGAGTCGCCCGCCTTTTTCTCGGCCGCCGCCTTGCCGTCTGCGGGCGCGCGCGCATTCTTGCCGCGCGACTTGGCTCCCGCTGGCGCGACCGTGATGTCGGTCTTGAGCGGGACCCATTTCTCGCCTACACGCACGCGAGCTCAACAAGGCGTCAGTGGCTGCGCGAGTGAAGATTCGCCGGGAATTGGTTCGCCCTCACCCTTCTTCTTCTTCTGATTGGACGCCTTGGGCGGCTTGGGCTTGTTCTCCTGATCTTGCTTCGCCTTGGCCGCTTCGTCGAGCTCCTTGACAGCCTCGACTGGGGCAGGCCAGCTTGTCGCGTCTTCCCCGGCGACGACGACTGGACCCTTCTGCTTACTCGCCTGGGTCGACCAGCCGGCCGACCCGGACCGCTGACCTCCACTCGAAGCCGCCGCTTTGCCCTTGGACGCCGGTGCCGGTGCCGACGAAGAAGACGCCGCTGCCGCCTCGGCCGTCGCTGCCCTTTTCGGCTGCGACTTGCGCGCCTCTGGCTGCTTCGCAGCGTCCTTCGCCGCACCTGCTTCACCCTTGTCCTTCTTCTCGCGCGTCGGAGCATGTGCTGCCCCCTCCGAAGCTGGAGTCGACGAAGCGTTCGCGTCCTTCTTGGCCGAAGCGTCTGCCGGCGATGCGGCCTGGGCCAACTGTTCCTTGCGGACGCTCCAAACGTTGACCTTTGGCGGAGCGGGCGCTGATGTCGCCTCCGCCGCCGCCGCCGCCGTCGTCGCCGTCGGGGCAGACTGGTCCTTATCGGCACCCTCCTTCGACGCCTCTTCAACAGCAGGGACAGGTGGCGGCATCGGGTTGGAATCGGTCGCGACGGGCGAGACGGCTGCCGAAGGCGGCAAGTCGAGTTTCTCGACGGCGACGTCGTCGAGTTGCAAGGCGGCCGCAGTCAGACTCGTCGGTGCCGGTGCCGGCGATGCCCCAAAGTTCGGCGACGGCAACCGGCCGGTCCCGTCGTCGTCTGCCCAACTCTGAGCCGGTTTCAGCGAAGGTCGCGCCGTGGCTGCGAGCACCGCTGCGACCGGGTCCTTTTCCTTTTTCGTCTCTTTGTGACCGCCGTTCGCCTTGTCCTTCTTGGTTCCCGTCGACGCACCCGACGACTTCCCCTCTGCCCCTCCCGATTCGTGCTTGCGGTGCGCGTCCCCTCCCTTCTTGTTGGCGCCGTCCTTGCCGGACCCTTGCTT
Organism: Rhodotorula taiwanensis; assembly: GCA_002922495.1. Lineage (NCBI taxonomy): Eukaryota > Fungi > Basidiomycota > Microbotryomycetes > Sporidiobolales > Sporidiobolaceae > Rhodotorula > Rhodotorula taiwanensis. The sequence continues at coordinate 5,629 of PJQD01000028.1, forward strand.
CTTCCCACTTGTGCCTCCTCCGCTCCGTCCTCCGGTCGAAGAGGATGCGGCAGCTCCCGTCGACGACGACGCTGCCGCCGTGGCCGATTTTTCCTTCTTTGTCACTTTTTCCCAGCCGTCCTCGTCCGTCTCGACGACAGTATGGTTTGCCGGAGCTCCGTTCGAGTTCGAGTTGGCGCTGGCACCGTTGCCGCGAGCGTTGGCGCGCCAGTTGTCCGAAGTGGAAGCCTTGGAAGGACCTTGGGATTTCGGCCTTGAAGTCGAATGCCGGCGTGGTGCCCCCGCGGGAGGAGCTGTCGATGTCTCGGGGGTCGGTTTCGTACTGGCGGGAGTGCTGTCTGTGTTTGCCGAGTCTGCTGGGCCAGCAGAGGAGGCGGCGGCGGCGGCGGGAGGAGGAGGCGGCGGCGTGGTCGAGGTGACCAGTTCAGTCCCGTCTGGGGAACTCGCTGCGAGTTTGGCCCACGTCGACATGGTGGGCGGATAGATCGGGTTCCTTGGGCGCGGGATCTGCGTCCTCAAGCGGGAACTGGGCTGGACGACGACGACCGATTTCTGACGACGAGGCAAAGGGGAAAACGCTTTTTTTCCCTCCTTCTTCAAGGCGAGCGGGCGGTGCAGAACAGAGTCAGTGGGCGAGGGGACGAGCTGCAGCGAGGGCAGAGAGGTGGGTGTTGCAATAAGCTCGAAGCGGGGAAGGCTCTCAAGGAAGCTGTACGGTGGTCGTCGAGCAGGCGACGAGCTGCTGCCGCGCGAGGCACTTCCCGCTCCACGCCCGGCCGCCGCGCTTCCATCCATCTCCTACCCTCTTATGGCTTGCTACAGCCTCCGAACTGCGAGGCTCTGGCTATCAGACTCGGTCTAAATTGCTGGATCCCCGCGCTGGCCACCAGATCTCGCTCCCCCTTCATAGCTGGAGAAAAACCTTCTCGCGCGACTGCGGCGAACCTCGAGACCATTCCAAGGCAGGCTGATCACGGAAATCAGCGAGCGAGCGTGATCGCAAGCGACGGCTTGTCGACTTGCACGGGAACGTGAAAGGGTCGAGTCTTGTGCCGTTCTCCGATCCCACCGCCTGCCCTGGGAAGTCTCGACAGGGACTGCTCGGGTTAGGCGGCGGCAGCTGAGAGAGAGAGAGAGAGTCGCCATCTTTGTAAAGCAGGGGGTCCGGAGCGATTGCGCCGGTCGGAAGGGAAGGGGACCTGCCCGATCTGACGAGCCGGGCGCAGGGGGAGCGGTTAGTTGCCAGGTTTTCCCACCCCCACATAAGGCGCGAGCGCGCGCACCCTCGGATCGGGCGTCACGCGAGACGCAAGTAGAACGCGCAAGTCTGATCGCAGTGCGCCCCTGGCCTGAGGAGCGCAAGGACGAGCAGAGGGAGGACTCGTCCGGACACCTCCTGATCGGAAGTTTCGCCAGCGCGGCTGCGGTCTCCTTGCGCCGGCGCAGAAAGGCCTGCGAGGGGGACGGTGGGAATGCAAGATGATGATTACAACAAGCGCGATCGGGAAAGGGAAAAGGGAGGGAGTGCACAAGCGGGGTGCTTCTCGAGCCGAAAGCGTGAGAGGGGGCCGGGCGGTTCAGCATTCCATGTAATCGCTGGCCATGAGCCTGCGGGATAAAGTGTTCGAGGGTCAGCTTGACGGACTCGACGTCGTTGTGCGCGCGGGCAGGGCCTGCCCCTCAAGATGAGCGGAACGACGCTCACATCTCGAGCGCAATCTCGGGTTTGATCCGGTCCTTGAAGTCGGGAATCTCGCCCTTGGTCTCCTTGTACCTGTCTTTGTACACCAAGTACTCGGCGACTTTTTCGACAATCTCGGCGCGTTGTTCGGGCAGTTCGATCCGACCCGACGTCGTTTCGCTAAAGTCGGACGAGAGGGTCGTCTTGATCATCTCGGACCCGAGCGCCGCTTGACGCGGGAAGATGAAGCGGTGCCCTGAGCGAGCGCGCACACATGTAGGGAGCGCGATTAGCAGCTGGGTCGATCCTCAGACAGACACGAGACTGTGTACCATCTTGCGAGACGAGCGTCACCCAGGGGTTCTCCTGCGGGTAAGCGGACACGTTCAGGGCGCTAAGAGGTAGACTCGTCCACTGTATCGTACGTACTTGTGCTGCCATCAGGAGTCTCTGGAACTCGAGAACTGGTCGAAATGTGGAGCCGACAAAACGGGAAAAGACGTCGATAGGGAAAGATGATGCAACGTGCCTTCACCCGAGACTATAGAGCAAGCACACGCCTTCGTCTGAGCTACACAAGTGAGCCAGGAACAGCAGGGATGCCAGGCTCCGATTCGGGCAGCTCTTCGCGGTCTTCGTCTCCGCCGTTACAACTCGACCCGTCGACGCTCGCCGCCCTGTCGAGCTTCTACGACGAACGCGCAGAGGCAGACCGCCAGTTCCAAGAGCTCGAGAAAAAGGCGCACGAGAGGCTCGTCGCAGCGCAGGAACAAGGGAGAGATGCAGGTCAGTCCCCCGCCGTGGACGAGCTGCTGTCGGGACAGCCTCTCGCCCCTTGGCCGAGGCGCTTTGACACCTCAGAGCTGACCATGGATTCGCTACAGACGCAGGTCAGTCTGGAGCCGACTCGGGAATCGAAACCGGAACAGGCTGACAATGGTGGATGGACCAAATCAACTAGAACCGGAACCGATAATGAGCGTCGACGAGTTCCGGAAACTCTTTGGCGAAGACTGGCAGCTCTCGCAATTCTGGTGCGTCTCGCCTTTCTGTGCCTGTCAACCGCCGCGCTCCGAGCTGCACCCATGCCGGCGCCGGTACTGATCGACTTTGCCCGACCTCCATTCCCTGCCCCCGTACAGGTACTCGGCCTCGTTCGCCACCCGGTTCTCGCGCTTCCTCTATTCGCTCTGCAACCCCAACACAAGAATCGCCTTCCTCTCGTGCCCGACCGCCTACATCGGGTTCCAGCACGAGAACCCGCTCCGGGACGCGTGGCTGTGGGAGTACGACACGCGGTTCAAACTCGTCGCCGGCGACAAATTCGTCCACTACAACTTGGAGGAACCCGAGGCGTACCCAGAGGAACTGAGGGGGACGGTCGATATCGCGATTGCGGATCCGCCATTCTTGAACGAGGTGCGTGCCTTCAGCGTCGCCCCCTTCAGAGAGCGAGCCACGTCAGTGACCTCGCATCCGCTGACGGCATCGTCTCTCCGTGGGGGCCGATCGTTGCAGGTCACGAACCGATACTTTGCAACGACGCTCCGATCCCTCCTGAAGCCGAACGGTAAACTCCTCCTCCTCACTTCGACTTCGGTCTCTTCGGTCCTTCCGAAAGTCTACACCGAAGCGCCGGTCGGTCCGCTCCGGAGAACCACGGTGGAGGTCGAACACGCGGGCGGGCGGTTGCAGAACGATTTCGCTTGCTGGGCGAGCTGGGAGTTTCAAGATCAGGACGGGGTCAAGAGCCTCGAGGTCGAACGCGGAGCAGCAGAGATGGCATAGAAATGCGCTTGCAAGTCGAGCTTGATATCATGTCATTGCATGGCCCGCCTATCCGAGAGGGAGAGAAAAGCTATGCGGTAATCTCGGAACCTCACGTTGCGAGGAACAGGTCGGAATGGATGAACCCGTGCAGCTGCTTGCCCGGTTCGACGCCAATCAACGCCTGGATCTCATTCAAGTCGAGCTGGACCAAGGCCTCGAGGTTCTCCACCTGCGTGCTGAGGTACCGGTAATTCTTGCTGTTGACGCCGGGCAGGCTGCGCAGGATGTCTTGCGGTGCGAGATTGAAACCGGCTTCGCCTTCGACGCCCGCGAGCGCCGCCTCGTTCTCCTCGAGTCCGACTTTTTGCGCCGTCGCCGAGTCGGGTTCGGCGCGCTGGTCCTTCAAGTCGCGGAAGATCTCGACCGTTTGGTACGGTGACGACGACCAGATGACGCGCAGCTTCGGGAACGTGATGGTCAAGAGGACGAGTTTCTGACGCAGGTCAAACTCGCTTGCCGAAGTCGACGAACGGGCTTCAATGTAGGTCTGCCCGAGGGAACAGCACGACGTGAGTAACAGAGCGTTGTCGGCGGGGCGACTTCAGTCGTACCTCGAGGTTGAAAGACTTCTTCTCGTCAAACTCGATCAAAAGGATCGGTTCCTTGTAGTGTGCCGTCATCAGCTCGCACTGCTGGAAGCTGCGCGGCGCATCTACGCGTCAGCTCTGGCCACCCTCGATCACCGCGTGAGGCGACGACGCACAGTCGACCCGAATTGAAACTCTGCATCAAGTCGGGGATACTCTTGCGCTCGACGGCCATCTCGGGAGTGATGATGTAGTCGCCGATGCCGAGAGTGACGGGAATCACCTCGAACCCGCCGCCGTACAGGATGCCCGGCAAGGACGAGCGGAACTCGCGCATGTCCACGATGACCTGCGTGTTCGGTCTCTCGTCGGTAAGCAGATTCTTTTCCCGCTTTCAGGCACGACCGCATCGCGTGACTTACCTTTGGCGTCTCTGCGAGAGCCTTCTTCCCGCCAATCCGCGTGTTGACGGTCCTGAGCAGGTCGACCTGTTCCTCGCCCGCACGGTACTCTGCTTCGTGGGGGATCGCCATCGACTGCTCGCAAGAAGAGAATCAGTTCTGAGCCATGTTTGCGCCAGTTCCTCTGCGACTCACGCCCTTCTCCTCGATCAGGCGGACGAACGCGTCCTTCTCGCGGCGGATCTCGCTCAGGTACCGCTGCTCCTCGACCGAGTCCTTGTAGACGAGGAAATACACTCGGATCGCCAGGTTCTGATGCGCGGCTCGGTACGCCTGCAGAATTAAAGTCGGCGAGTCAGAGGTCCGTCTTGCATGCCCGATTGCACTCTCCCGTCGGACAGCCTGACCTCAATTCGTCGGACAAATGCCGGACTCGGGTCATACAGCACGACGTATTTGGGCCTGAGCTCCTCGAGCACCCGGTCGTCTTCGTCGCCCAGGTACGGCCGCACAGTGACCAATTCTTCGTTCGCGATGAAGCCGTAGAAATCTCGAAAGTCGAGCTCGTTCAACTGGTCGTCGGCGTTTTCCTCGCCGTCCACAGTCGCGAGCGTATCATCCCGACCGACCCTGGCAACAGATGACTGCGTTAGCTCGAGCTGACCTCCGTACACGCGCTCCTTGAAGAAATAGCACCAACATGCTGGCGATCACTTTGGCGTCCTCCTCCAGAGCTTCCGGATTCGCGCCCGTCGAGACGGCGAATAGTGTCCCGGATCCGTTCGTACTGCTCGAGTGCCCGGCAGTACCGTTCGTGCCCGCGGCACCACCGCCTCGAACCCTCCTTCGCTTGTTCGGTGGCGCTTGTCCACGCCGCATGTCCTTCCGTTGCAGCGCAGCGCTCAGTTCACCCGTGTCGTCCGCCGCTCGTTTGTTGCCTAAAGACGTCGAAGCGCCGCTGCTCTTTCCGGCGTCGCCGGGCACAGGACCAGATTGCGGCCGGCGTTCACCCTTGTTGAAGCCGGGCGTACGCCGTAGAGATGTCTGAAGCCGGCCGACATGCGCCTTCCAGTAGAAGTAGCGATTGAGGCGAGACTCGAGCAGGCGGCGATGGTCGTCACTCGGGTCCTCCGTAGACAGGTAGTCGCCGAGGGTCAAGCACGTATCGGACGAGTTGCACATGACGAGAATCGTCTCCTTCGAGTAGCCGTCTGTTTGGGTCATCATGGCATATCAGCGAATACTGCATCAGCTGCTTATAATCGACCGTGCTCGACTCACACTCGTCGTGCGGCGCCCAATGCATCTGCGTCTCGATCTCGTCGAGGACCTCTTCAAGCAACGACCACTTTGGCTGCGCTTCCAACACCGGCTCGACACCGGGCGGCAGCCACCGCGTCCGTTTCCGCTTCGTCGGAGCTGGCGTCGTCGAAGCTTTGCTGGGTACAGCAGGAGGTGGCATGTCGGACGGGGCAGCGCCCGACGTCGTAGCGCCGTTCGGATCGGATTGCTTCAGCTGAGCCTCGCGCTCCATCCGCGCCGTCTCTTCAAGGTCGCGCATAAGCTGCTCCTCCTCGTCCGTCGGGCCATCGATCATCCAGTCCTCTTCAGCGAGGTCGTTCGGAATCTCCATCCCGTCGACCGTCATCTCGCGAGCCTCGCGAGCCGCGGCGTCTTTCGGGACCGGCTTCTGGGTGTAGACACGGTTGCGCGCGACAGTGAAAATGGTGTCGGCTGCCGGCGTGCCGAGCCAGGCCGGGCGTTCTCGCCGGTCGAGAGCGCCGAGTGCAGTCGAATGCGACGAGAGGAGCGTCTCGAGGTACTGGTTGAAGCGAACACAGTCGAAAGCGAGGAGGTAGCTGCGAGGTCAGCGAGCGTCAGTACTGACACCCGATGGGAGTGGGCGGAAATGTGGTGCACGCACTCTTGCAGCTTGCGGAGCGTTGACAAGTCGTACACAAGGCTTCGGGTTTTCGGACCGACTTTGTGCCACACCGGATCCAGTTGCGACCTGACGATGCGATCAAACGAGCTGAAGAGCGCGTTCTCGACGGTCAAGTCGTCCAATTCGAGCTAAGAGAGTGCCGGCTTGTGAGTGATTGGCTCACGTGAGCGAAGCGTCGCAACTCACGTAGGTGTTGCTGCGCTTAACCTCGGACAGAGTGAGCTCCATGCATTCGAGAATTGCGGTCTGGATGTCGAGCATTGCCGGGGTGAGTGGCTGATACAGCTCGACGACGTCGGCTTTGCGCCTCTGCAAGTCGTCGTTGACATCATCGTGGAAGCTGGGGGGGTGACACGCAAGCTTGGTCAGGAGCACGGCAGCTGATTGTGGGGCCGGCGAGACGTACCGCGGCAAAATGATGACCTCGCGCAGCTTGAGTTGAACGAGTGTAGTCTGGAGCGGCGAGATGCCATAGGTGAAAGCTTCCGGGCGGTCCGAGAACGCCTTCAAGAATCCAATCTGCGAGTCCGCGTTGACTCTGTCAGGAACGGCCAACAGGATCTTCAATACCCGAACCGGTTGCATACCTTGTTGTCGCGCCGGTAGAGATTGACAATGAAAGCCTCTGGCGAAGTTGGCCGCACCCTGTAGCGTCGTAGGTCAGCCAGATATTTTCGCACGGAAGCATGCACCACCTCTGCCAGACTTGCTCTTCGGCGTGAAGGACGACGAGGCCCGTGATCAGGTGAACCGGAATCGTCTTCTTGAGCATGTCGACGATCAAGATCCGCGAGGTGACAGAGAACAGCCCGCCGTCCTTGTACATCTTTTCGCTGCCGGTTCACTGGCCACTTCAGCTCATAGTGCGCCTTCGTACGGGCCCCCGCGTCTAAACGCACCGTTGGGCTTCTGGCATCTCGTGTGCGACGACTTTGAGTCGCATTCCGACCTCTTCAGCGAACCCGCGTTCCTCTTCCGGAGTCGCGTTCACGAGTAGGACGAGCTTCTCGGGAATGTCGTAGATTTTGAGCTGTTGAAAGAGAGCGGGCTTCGAGTCTTAGGGCGGAGAGAGCACACCCCACATGCGAAACCCGACTCGACTCACGAACGTGGTGACGACCGTCCTCAATCCGAGTCCCCGCGCCATGATGACCATCGCGTCGTTCATGTTCGGCATACCATCTTCGGGCGGGACGAGTTGCTGCAAGAGGTTGCGCTGGAACGGGAGCAGTTCGGCGACTTCGAGCGAACCTCGCGTCGAATTCGGCGGTCTCACTTTGCCGAGCCGGTCGACGACGACACGAGCAGCAGCGGCATCTGTACTTGTACTCTGAGCGCCAGAGCTCGTCGTGCGGCGAGGCGGCATGGCCTGGGCACGCGGTCGAGGAGAAGCCGCCTTTTTGACATCTCTGCCCAACCATGACATCACGAGTTCTCCATTTTTCCACAATTACTCGACGGGGAATAGCCGTCGTAGCATCCGTTAAGGACCTTTCTTCTCTTTCACCCAGGAAGCCATCTGCATTGTGAAGTGCGGATTCGAGTTGCAAGCGTTTTCTCCTCCCAGCGACTCTGCCGGTCACGCTCAGTGGCGCTTCTTCTGCTCGATCGAAAAGTCGCCCGCGCCCAAGTTGACGAGCAGCAACAAACCGCCGACGATGGCTGCATGAAAGAATTCGCGGGAGGAGGTTCAGTCAATCGATGTCCCGGCTCGATCCGCCGAAAAGGGAGAGGAAGACCACGACCCCCAGCAAGACTCACAAAGCGTCTGGAAAAAGTCGTACCTGGCCGCGCGAGCACTTTGCGCGTTAGTACAGGCGCACTGTGAGCGGAAATGAGCCGGGAGCAGGAGAATACCAAACGCACTTGAGGAAGTCACGCTGCGGGTGCGAGGGGTGGACGCGCCACCACGCATTGACCGTCATGTTGAACGCGGTCAAGACGACGACGAGGAACAGCGCGCTCTGCCTCGCCTTGTACCCGATCGCGACGCAGATGCACGCGCCGAGGCCCGAAATGCTGACGAGGCCCTTCGCGACGCCCGATTGCCCGTTGAAGATGAAGCCGATGAAGAGGAACACGAGGAGGACGCGGCCAAATAGCTGGAAGTACTTCTTCCGGTCCGTGTCCGAGACGCCCATCGACGGGATCCCGACGAGCGACGATTTCTTTTGCGAGAGCGAGTCGGACAGGGCCATCAGGAGGCCGCCGATGACCGACAGGTTCCGGAGGAAAAAGTTGAAGTCAAAGATGAGGCCGTAGCCGAACCCTTGCGACAAGACGACGCCAAAGAGACCGCCCGTCGCGTACTCCGGGTACCGCTTGGCGATGATGAGACCGGAGCAACTGAGCATGACCTGGATGCGGGCAGACGAGGGGCCTCGGGTCAGCTCCAGCGGATTCGCCTCGTCTCCTTTCCTAGCACACAAGCGAGCGCACCAGGACGTTGATCCACAAGAAGAGGTGAGAGATGCCCCAGGGGAAACCGCGGTGTTTCTAGTGGCGGCGGGAGAGGGAGGCGATCAGCAAGGGGCAACTCGCCCACATCGCAATTTGCGGGCCCGTACCTGGAGGTAGTAATTCTGGTCTGTAGAGAGCGAGGCGCCGGTCAGCAGAAGGCTCTCCCCTAGGGGCGGCTCGATAGCGGGGCAAAAAGGACCCACCACCGATCTGGGTCATGATCCTTAACGCGTCCTCGAGAAAAGTCACGACGATGAGGAACCTGCCGATCCCGGGCAACCACGGCCTGATCGGCCTGGCGAGTTGCTCGAGCCGGTCTTCAATCTTGTCGCTCACTTTGCGCGCCTTGTCGAGCTGTGCGACGCCGGCTTCTCCCGCCAACATGTTGGCCGCGATGTCCATGACGCTGCCGCGGCGGGCGTGACTTCCCGCGGCGGAACCTCGCCTCGAACCGGCCGGACTCGCACCGGAAGGTTGGTAGCCACCGAGGGAAGGCGATCCGGATTGCTGCGAGTAGTCGGTCGCGAGGTACGGCGGGATGACGCTGCCACGCCTCGAGTGCTGCTGGAACGCATTCGAAGACCGGCGCGAGGACGGACCGGCTGAGAAGGTCGAACCACTGTTGGACATGCTGGGACTGCCAGCTGCAGCATAAGGCGACGCCATCGTGAGTGACGAGAGCGGAGGAGGTTTTCCGGATGCGGCTGGGGCGAGATGACGACTTGCGAGCGGACCGACCGGATTCGCTGGCTGCTAATGCGGCGGAGGGACTTCCTGAGCTCGACGCTGACTTGCTGTGGCTATATCACGCAGCAGCAAAATGAACCGAGAGGGAAGCGGAACGAGAGAGGTTAAACGGGAACTGCGCGCGCGCTAAGTCGGGAAAGATGGCAGGCGACGAGCCGGGGCAACGTTCGATCACCTCTCGCTTCATGTCCGCTTTCAACGTTCTTTAAGCAGTGAGACAAAAGGGCCACTTACTGTCCTCTCGAGCTTGCCCTTGCCTGTCCAGCATGCCAACACGGAAACCGTGTCGTAGCGAGCATTTAAGAGAAGAAATTGCAAAATCGAAACGAGGCAGACGGCGGCGCGGTCGAGTCTATAAGACGAGGAGAGTCGAGAACGGGGAATAGATACAGCAAAGTCCGTTCTGCGCGCTACTTGGACGACTTGGCGGACTGCGACGACGTGGATGCCGGCTGCGAGACATAAGTCGTGCCAAAGACGCGGTCCCAGAACGGACTCGTAACACCTGAGTGCGTGCGTGCGTGCGTGTGCGCAGGAGTCAGTGTCAAGGTCGAGGATAGCCGAGTCCAGCAGCATCGGAACGCGCGAGCTCACCGAAGCCCAGATCCGGCTCCTTGTCTGTGAGGAGAAAGGTGAGCGGAGGGCCCGGCAGGAGCAGGAACGAGAGGAACGTACAGTGGTGCATCATGTGCCAGCTCTTCTGCTGCTTGACGTACTGCGATCACAGTGCGCCGTCCAGGTCAGCCCAAGAGGTGGAGAAGAGGGGACCTGCCGGCAACCGCGAAGCACACACACTTACCTCGGGCAGCTTGGTATGGTGCAGAGCATAGTGCATCACGTCGTACAAGACGTAGAACGTGAACGATCCCGAGATGATACCGTTCGCCATCCAGTTGGGGAACAGCGTGTGGGCGAGGCGCGTGAACGGCGCCTGCAGGACAAAGAACAGGAGGGGCGGCATGACGAGGCGCATCCGGTCCATCTGCGCGCGCGCGCGCGAAGAGCAGAAACGGCCGAGTCAGCAAACACAGCCCGAGGGAAGAAGCATCGGGACGTGATACGCACGGGGATGTAGTGGTGGATGCCGTGCAGGAGGAAGTGGAGCATGAGGAAAAACGGTCGGTCCGGGAGATACCCGTCGATGTGGAACAAGAACCGGTGAAGTGTATACTCGAGGATCTGTTTAGGCACACGAGAGGCGTCGTCAGCTTGATGCATCTGCACAGGCCTGACCCGAGAAGAGAGAGACGAGACTCGCGGTCCAGATAAAGTTGCCGAGGAGGAAGCAGGCACCGGTCCGGCTCAAGGTCGTCGACAAGCTGACGCCGCGCGCGAGCTGCTGGACGACCGATTGACGCAAGAGGTACCCGGCAATCGGGAGCCAAATGAGCGGAACGGTGTACCACGTCGTCTTGGTGAACATTTCGAGGTACCACGGGCCAAACAGGCGAGCCGAACCCGGCATGTGGCTGCGGGAGAGTCGGGCCCGACGGAGGTCAGCTCCTCATCGCTCGCCAAGAGGGGCAACGACAACGAAAGCGATAGGGGATGCCCAGACTCACCGAGGCTGATGGACTTGCTGGAGGTAGAACGCCTTTGAGAAGTCGGCGTTCCAGACCTGCATGATCAACGGCCGGTCGAGGTCGAGGAACTGGTTCCGTTCCCAGTCGCTCTTGTTGTCCGTGTCCTCTGGGTGCCAGTCGTCGGTGAACTCGAAATCGGGGTTCGTGATCTTTTCCTCGGACCCGACGCGACCGATCTGGTACTCGTCCAACAGTTGGTACGCGCTGTCCGAGTGAGAGTGTTCGACGGGGTCGCCCATGACTTCGGTCACGTCCTTGCCGGCATAGTTCAAGATCAAGTCGTCTCCACCCGGGTGATCCTCGAGAAAGACAGAGACCTGCACAGCGGGGGATGGCGATGGGCGACACGAAGTCGGTTTGATGACCGAACCGAGATGAGCGAGCGGAGCCGGAGTGATCGACGACGGGGAGCATGCGCGTCCAGTCAGCGACGGGGGGCCGCACAGACTATGACCTAGGGTGACTCACGTCATAAATCTTGTTGTTGTGAACGACCCAGCAGTCCTTGGGCTTGTTGTGTTTCGCAACATCCTCGCGCAGGTAGATTCGGTTGCGCTTGGCGGCGCGCTTCTCGGCGGCGGTCGACATGACCCGATGGGGCTGACGCAAACGCTAGGTGACGGTTGCTGGTGACCTGAGGTCGAGTATGCGCTCGGAGCGAAGCGAGCAAGGAGCGGTGCGCGCGAGATCGGCAGGACCCCGACTCGGGTTCGGTGTGGCGTCGACACGCGCGCGCGCGCCAGCTTCGGACGGCTTCGCAACCTCCCTTAGCTTCGGCCATCGCTCCCGCGCTTTCTTCGAGCTTCTTTTTCTGAATCGTACGCGCCGCACTCTCGCATGAACAAGAGTAGGCGCCTGCTCCACCGCAAGCCAGTCTTCGCACCGGAAAAGTCGTTCCCGGCCACAGCGGTACAGCTTGCCCTCTCAAACAAGACGAGACAGGCGTATTCTTCCACATTCAGGCGCAGACTCGCATTCGCAAGATGCACCGAGTCGCCGCCGACAGAGAGCCGAGTGTAAGGACCGTACAGGGCTGCGGAAGTCACTCGGGCCGAGGAGCCGTCTTGACGGCCTCGGCCGCCTTTTTGTACTCGTCCGACTCGGCGTGTGTGTCTTCTGCCGCCTCCTGCATCATACGTCAGTGAAAAGTCAGCACGCGAGTCAGCGGACCGAGTCCGAGTGGGAGCGTGTGAGCGCGCGCACCATGGCATCTTCGAGGTCGTCGACCGCTTTCGCTAACCGCTGTTCCGAATCGGGGATCATCCGTTCCGTCTCGGCCAGAACCCGTTTCTGGTGGATCCAGAGGACGGCATGTGAGGAGACGGTGTCGCAGCGGCACAGTCACGACAGCAACAACGCACCCTTTGCCGGATCTCGTACTCGTCCGCCTGCGCCTCCTCCATCTTCGTCACCTCTCCTCGGGTCGTCTCGGCTTCTACTCGGTACGCTTCGAGTTCCTTGCGTAGCCTGTCGATGGATTCCACCATCCGAGTGAGGTCGCGTGGGTGCGTGCGGGCGTGTTGCGAGGCTTCAGTCAACCGAGTTCCCGACGGTCCGCGAGCTAGATTGCTCGGCGAGCAGTACGGGAGAGGGAGGCGCACCTCGAGACGACTCCAGTCTTGATACTCAGTTGCCTCTGATGCGCGTCCATTGTCTGGTGACAAGTGCGGCGGTCTAGAAAGGGGGGCCGACCTGTCCGCCTTCACGTGCAACGACGTCGGCATTCGACGAGGACAGCTCTCTCTCTCTCTCCATTAGACTCCGCTTCCTTGCCCTCAGGCAGTGCAGCTCGGGACTACAGCACGCCTTTGCTGAGAGGGTCGCGCCTACTCGCAAGAGCGCCCAGCGTCGCAAACACGGTGCTACAGAGTTTCTGTTCGCGCGTCATCGTTTCCTCGAACCCGCACACGGCCACACGCCAGGCTGTCATGGAACCTCGCACTACCACTCAGGGGGCTGAGTTTACACCCGAGGCGGCCACGACGGCCGATGCGGCGCGGTATCAGGAGCGTGAAGTGCCTCGTCCCTCTGCAGCAGCAGCAGCAGCAGCCGCGTCGCCAGATCTGCCACTGGCCGTCGGTCAGCCGGTCGTCCTTCCGAGTCCAGCACGAGGCGACGACAAACTCCCTTCGATGCGCGAGGCGGCGTCCGTCACCGTCATTCACCTTGCCGCACCCACCTCTGCCTCGGACGTGCCGGGAGGGGACCTTCTCGCCCCTTCCGCGCACGACGACACCCTCGTCCTCGACTTGCTCGTCATGTCGGGTCAGCGGAAGCGCGTCAGGTGCCAACGCGACGAACGGGTCTCGGACTTGAAGCAGCGGGTCTGGAAAGACTGGCCTCGAGGTATATACCATGGCTTCTGCTCCGCTTCCTTCTCGCGCATTCACGGTTCGTAACTGATGTCGTCCTCCCTACAGACTGGATCGAGACGCTGCCGCGGCCCGATAATCCCGAGCGTCTGACTTTGTGAGCGGGTTCTCGCCCCCCAGACTCGAAAGGCTCTCGCACGCTCACACAGCTTTTCTCCAAAATCCACAGACTCTTTCGCGGCCGTGTCCTCGCCGACGAAAAGACGCTCGACGGTGAGAGCCTTCCTCCCCCGGTTTCGAGCTGCATAGACTGAGCAGGAGGGAAGCTGTCGCCTCGCAGGCGCCGGAGTGAAACCGTTCGAAGGATCGCGCGACCCGATCGTCGTCCATCTCCACGTCAAGTCCCTCGACCCACTCCCTCCCGACTCGGGTACGTCCTCCCAGGCTGTTCGCTGCTGCAAAGTGCGCCTGCTGACTCGCTCGCGCAGACGAGAACCGGTCCGGTTCGAGCTGCTCCTGCTGCATCATCGCATGACGCCACTCCTGCCTTCCTTGCTCCGGTCTTCGCCACCCTTTGCAATATCTCGCTTTAGTCACTCACTTGTCGTTGTACACTCTTCTCTTTACGGCTCCAAGGCTCGCAAAAGGCGAGTGAGATGCGCGATCGGAAGGAGAGCTTTGGAGGAGACAGGACTCCGCTTCCCCTTCTCCTCGGCTGCCACAGCGCGTCCCGACGCTGTTCGAGTCCGAGCACTCTTGCAACTCTGCAGCGCAAAGGAGAGCAAGGGAACGCCGGACGGACCCAGACAAGACGTCGCGTGCTGATGAAAGACCGAAAAAGTGCCGCCACTCCCGACTCCTTCCCTGCCGCGCTCGGACCAAATGAGGTTGAACCGTAGTATGCATGTGCGAGGTTGTTGTGAACGAAGAGAGAGAGAGAGAGAGGTTGTGATTGGGATACGAGTGACAGTGTTGAACCGCTTAAAAGAGACAAGACAGAGTGGGATGACCGGGAACAACGACGAGACGGCAGTGCGCGATATGTAGACAGGCGGGAGGCGTAAGCTATAGGCTTACTCGAGGCGCTTGATCGTGCTCGAGTCAGCGACTCCAGGGAGGGGGTAGGCCTCAGCGAATTGGTGAACGTCGGAAGTGAGCTGCTTCAACGCCTTCGCCGCTTCGCCCTCGCCTTCCAATTTTTGGACAAAGTCCTTGAGCAGCTTGGAACCGGCCTCCTTTTGAGCCTGGAGACCAATCTGGACGGCGCGGTGGAGGAAGTCGGCGACCTTGACCATCTCGGGCTCGTACATCGACCGCGAAGTCAGGGCGTTGGTGCCGATGCGGACACCACCCGGAACGGTCGCGCTCTTGTCACCCGGCACACTGTAGACGTCGAGGTCAGTGAGGGAACGCAAGAAGAAGACGGAGGGAGCTCACGAGTTTTTGTTGAGCGTAATGTGCGCGATATCACAGATCTGATCGCCAAATTTCGACCTCTCGATCGTTAGCCTCCGGATTTTTTGCCTTCAGACGGGGCTCTCCGCACCTTCTCGATCTTGGAACCGGTGAGGCCGAGGGGGCGCAAGTCCCAGAGGACGAGGTGGTTGTCCGATCCCTCGGTCTGGAGCTTGTAGTCGTGCTTCAGGAGCTCAGCCGCGATCGTCTTGGTGTTCTTGACGATCTGGACGGCGTACTCCTTGAAGGCCGGGGTCGCGGCCTGCTTGAGAGCGACGGCAATACCGGCGATGGTCTGGGAGGCGCCACAAAAACAAATTGCGTCAGTCTTCCCGATCGACCGTTCCTTCTCCCGCGACCGCTCCTTCTCCCCGCGTCTGAACTGCCTGCTGCGCGCAAAAGCTCACGTTGTTGTGGGGACCACCCTGGCAAGCCGGGAAAACGGCGTCGTTGATGCGCTTCTCGACGTCGGACTCCTTGTCCTTGCGGAAGAAGATGAGACCGGCACGCGGGCCACGGAGGGTCTTGTGGCTAAACGTGCAACATGGTGGATCAGCAAGTGTACTGTAATTGGAGAACACTCGCAGACGGCAGCTCACGTGGTGGTGCAGACAATGTCGCAGAGCTCAAAGGGGTCGTTCGAGACCTGCGCGGCGACGAGACCCGAGATGTGGGCCATGTCCATCCTGTATGTGCACACTACGCGTCAGTGTGACGTTACCAGGGATGCGTACTCTGTCACTACTGGAACGCACATCAGGTACGAGCCGTTGATGTCGGCGATCTTGCGGAGGCGGGCAAAGTCCCAGTCACGCGGGTAGGCCGAAGCGCCGCAGATGAGGATCCTCGGCTTGAAGAGGATCGCGTTCTTCTCGAGCGCGTCGTAGTCGATCAGGCCCGACGACGGGTCAACCTGGTACGGGAGCGACTGGAAGTAGATCGACGACGCCGAGATCTTGCGCTTCGGGGTGTAGGCGCCGTGGGTCAAGTGACCGCCGTCGGCGAGACCGAGGCCCATGATGCGGTCCTGCGGCTGGATGAGGGCCGTGAACGCGGCAAAGTTGGCGGTCGAGCCCGAGTACGGCTGGACGTTGACGCCCCAGACCTTCTCGTCGAGGTGGAACGCCTCGAGGGCGCGCTTCTGGCAGAGGACCTCGAGCTCGTCGACGACCTCGTTACCGCCGTAGTACCGAGCACCGGGGAGACCCTCCGAGTACTTGTTGGTGAACATGGAACCGTTCGCCTCCATGACGGCGAGCGAGGTCAAGTTCTCCGAGGCGATGAGTTCGAGACCGCGGAACTGGCGGTAGGTCTGCGGGCGTTTTGTCGGGACAAGTCAGCCATTACTGTAGCCCAAACGGACGGCGTGCTGATCCCGATCGTCGAAGGGAAGTGGGGGGGAGGGCGCGCGAGTTGCGGTTGTGGCGCCTCGACGACCACGCCTGCCTCCTTCCTCTCCCTCTTTTCCATAGAGTAGCGATCGAGCTGGTCAAGTAACGCAGGCCGATCGCTCTGGGATCCGACAATCTCTCGGTGTTGACTCGGGGTGGAACAGCGGCGTTAAGCTCACCTCGCGGTCAACGAGCGCCTGGACCTCCGGGTCAGCCTCGGCGAGAGGCGTGTAGAGGTCCTTGTTCTGCGCGGCATCGTCCCTAAGTCAGCTATTTGTCCCCCATCGGTCCAAAGTGGCGTGATCCGACTGAAAGAAAAGTTTCTGGGTGGACGTGGAAAAACGTGCCGGCAGCGACTTACAAAGTCGGACGGGATGGGGATGCGAGGGATCGACATGGTGGAAGCGGACGGGCGATAAGACCTGGTGATCAAGCGAGGTGCGAGTCGAGGAGCTTGCGCGAGCGAGCGAGAAGCTGAACGGAGCATTCGAACGAGAAGGCGGAAAAAAAAGTCGGCGGCGGGCCCAGAGTTGACTTGTGAGACGGTCGGGCGGCGGCGGTGCAGACGCGGTTATCCCCGAACGAAATTTGGATTAGTCGTCGTTTGTAGTGTTCCGCCTTTTTGAATAGAAAAATTCGACCAAGTGCGGCGCGCAGCAAGTTGGGCGACGATCGACAAAGCACGAAAGCCCGGGGTAAACTGTGGGGTAACGGGAACGGGGTAACAAGCGGAACCAAACCGTCGTTGACAGCTGAAAGCTCGACGTTGCGCTCTCGACAAGTCAAGTTGCCTTTACCGGGCAGGTGTAGGCAAAAGGCACCAACCGGCAAACCTGCAAGCAAGATGGCCGGTCCTGCGGCAAAACGCTCAAAGCGGAGTCGCCCTGCCGAACCGGCGGCAACCGAAGCGTCGGCACCCTCGCGTCCTGCGACGACGAGCAGTGCCTCGACCAACATGACGATCTCGCACGGACCTGCGGCGGCTTCCCACTCAGCGGCTAGTCGTCCGTTGAGTGCAGTCGCAGCTAGGCGAGCAGCTCGCGAAGCAGCGCAGGCCAAGGCGGTACCACCGACGGCGGTCAGCCTCGACAAGCCAGACATGGCGGTCGCAGAACCGCAGCAGAATCGCGCCCACAGCCCGTCCGGATCGAGCCAAGCTGGCTCGGACGATGCGGGTAGCGACAAGGAGATGCTCGTCGAGTCAGAGTCGGAACCGGAGGACAGGAAGGCGGGACAGCGCGGCGACCGCAAGAAGGCGAGGAACACCCGCTACTTTGCCGCAGTCGAAGAGGCAGCTCCCGCTGCGACCCCGAAGCGAGCGCGGGCTACGCAGGAGGCGGTCGCGAGCGGATACAACAGCTATGCGCCATCGCCGGCCGAGAACGACTACGGTTCGCCGGACGCGGCAACGCCGCGAATCGGCAGGAGACGACGCGAGAAACCGTACGCGCGCCGTTACTCGCACAGTCGTGACTCTCGCAGCTGATAACAAGACCGCCCCCGTGCAGCTCCTTTGTCGACCCCGAATGCGTTTCGACGTTTGTCCCGCTCCGTGACGAAAACACGTTCTCCACAGACTTTGTCGCTGCGGATGGATCCAACACTCCTGCGGTCCTGTTGCTCTTGCAAGCTGACGAAGTACGTCCTCCTGGCTTCTGCTCGCGCCGAAAGCTTGGCGGCTGATGCTCTCGAGCGCGTACCAGACTCTTGTCCTCCGCGGCGTCTGCACCTTGCTCCCCGTATTTGGCTCGCTCTCCGTCCTGAATGCGACTCTCCGGGCCGACGTTGAGGAGACGAATGTCTGTGATCTGCGTCAGCACACGAACGGCCTCGCGCCTCGCCCGTTCTTTGCACCAAACTCGCACCCCGTCCCGCCGATTCGTGCGCTGTCGTCGGCACGGGGAGTCGTGTCCCCGCCTCGTATTGTGACCAGCCACGGTCAAACGGTTGAAGCGCGACCTTACCACGCTGCTGCCGTCCTCGTGTGCGATTTCGAGACGGGCGTCGAAGGGCTCGAGCGCGTGTTGGCTGCAGGTGGAATCGGCCACGGACTCGGTTTTTCGGCCCGCAAGGGCAAAATGCCGGCCGACGCGACTGTCGGAGGCTCATCTTGGCAGCTCGTGAGTGACGTCAACCTAGGATCCGGCTCAGAATGTCTTGCAGCTGACCGAGCGCCCGTTGACCAGCTCACGACTTCCGAACCGTCATTCACGCGCATGCGAGACGACCCGTCTTGGCGCGCAGCGCTGCAGGCGCACCTTCCGCCGTCTCCGTTCGTCCACCCTGACATCTCGGAGTGGCGCGGCGAACCGTTCGTTGCGCTCGTCGAGGGTCCGAAGCGCGCCGGAAAGAGCACCTTCGCCAAGATGCTCGCCCACGAGCTCCTCGACAGGTAGGGCTACGCTGCTGTCTCGAAACGTGCTCGTTGTTACGAAACTTACTCGTTTTCATATAGGTTCGAGGCTGTCGCATATCTCGACACGGATCTCGGCCAACCCGAGTTTTCGCCGCCCGGATTCGTCTCGCTGACTGTGCTGAGACGGCCGGCTCTCGGTACGCTCAGGTGCCGCTACCACTTCTCGCGTGTCTCCTACTAACGAGCTCTTGCGTACAGGGCCTGCCTTCACACACAGCCAGACGCCCCTTGTCTCGCATTTCTTGGGCTCGACCTCACCGGCCGCGAATCCGACCGCCTACCTCGAAGCGTGCGAAGCGCTCATGTCGACGTACCGTCTCGAAGTCGAATACTCGCTCGGAGACGAACCGGTTGCGATGAGCAGGCGGTACCGCCGTCCCGCCGCCGCTCGGACGGAAGCTGCGCCTACTCGCAGTCGAGACCGAGTGCCGCTCGTCGTCAATACCTCGGGTTGGATCAAAGGCCTCGGAGCCGACATTCTGCTCCGCTTGAAGGACATGGCGACGCCGACGCACGTCTTCTCCCTCGCGGATAGCGCCACTGCTCCGGATGCGCCTGTGCCGTCGCCCTATCCGGTCATCCCGCTCCCGCCCGCAGGCGAGTCTCCGCTCGACTCAAAGTGGTCTCCTGCCGATCTGCGAACACTGTCGCTCGTGTCATACTTTTACCGCTCGGCTGGACCGGACACCCAAGACTGGGCCACGGCACGCCCGCTCGTGGCCCAGCCCGTCGTCTCGTGGTCGTGGGCTGGCGATCGAGGAGCGCGCGTTGAAAGCGTCCACATTCTCGATTCGGCCGAAATCCGTTACGAGCACGTTCTGCACGCATTGAACGGCACCCTCGTTGCGGTCATCGAAGACGGCGAACAGACCGAGTCTCTGCCCGGGCATCGCCGGTTCCCGTACGATCCGCTCGCCCAGCCACCTCGGCCCGTCTCGTCGCGCGCGCTCGGCCTCGCAATTGTCCACTCGGTGTCGCCCGCCTCGGAGACGCTGCACCTCTTGTCGCCGATCCCGACGGCCTCTTCCGGCTCCGCTCTCACCCTCGTCAAGGGTGGCGGTCTCGACATCCCGACGGCGCTCCTGTCTGATCACACCGCCAGCGTCGAGGATAACGAGGAAGGACTAGCCGGAGTCGAGTGGACTGAAGTGCCTTACTTGACGACCGACGGCGACGGCGCCGGCCGGAGGCGCGTCAGGCGGAATCTGATGCGCCGGGGTCAGCAGGGTTAAGTGCCAGGCCGGGACGACGCGATGACCTCGCAGTGAAGGAGCAGTAGGTCGCACACAGGCCCGCCGCTGAAAGACATCCTTTTCCGGCTGCTTCCCTGTGCGCGCGTGCTCATCGTAAAGCGGGAGCAATTGGCCCTTTGGAGGTTCTTTGAGAGAGCAGTGAGTGCGCGCAGCAGGACAAATGCATGCATGCACATAGCCCTAGAGAGGATGCGTGGATGAGCGGATGCAGCTTCCTCTGGCGGGGCTCTCATCAACTCGAGCGCACGAAAGCGCAGACCTCTTGTCAGCTCCAAGCCTACTCCGCACTCTCCGCAGCGCTCGTTGTCCGACTCCGCGTCGAGCCTCGGCTCGAAATCGGGTAGACAATCTCGCCATCCCCGTTCGCGCTCGGGGCCGGCGAAAACGACAGCGAGCTGATCCCGCGGGCTGCATATGCTAGCTGCGAATCGTGATAGGCGTGGTTCGGTACAGGTGAGGGATACCCACCGTTCGGGCCGGGCGCCGAGTATCCGTTCGCGAACGGTGGTCCGGGCGGCGGCGGATAGTGATGCGGCATGGGCGGGTACGAGCCCGGCGGGGGCGGGGCCTGCGGGTCCGGGTACGGACTCGGCATCGACTGGCTGTGGGGGCTGAAGAGGTATTGGTGCGGACCGGGGAAATGCGGATAGCCCATCGGCGGGTACATCGAGGGCGGCGGCGCGGGCGAGCCATAGTGCAGGACTGGCGGGGGCGCATAAGGAGTTTGGAATTGACCGGGCGCCGCGCCAAGCTGCGGAGGCGGCAACGGCAGCTGGGATGGCATCGATCGAGCGGGAGGCATTCTCGGCGGAGCAATGTCGTGTCGCATCGGACCGGGCGTCAACAGATGGTGGCGGTCTTCCCGTCCGCTGTGTCCTCGCCCTCGACCGCGACCGCGACCGTGCCCGGGATGACCCCCATAAGCATTCGTATGCGTTCGGTCTGACGGGAACGGGTTCGACGAAGTCGACTGCATCGCGAGGCCGCTGCGAGTGACGCCGAGTCCTGCTCCGCGACCGCGACCCAGCCCGCCAGACGAGGGCATGCCGTCGCGCGGCGGGGGCGATTTGGGTCGCAATGCGTCAAGTTCTGTCCTGGGGGCGCGATCAGCCAAGGCGTCACATGTTTATGGCAGAGCGAGAGGCACGGTTGTTACGAGGGCATACCTTCGACGTAGGGCAAGAGCGACTCGACCCGCTGGACGACTCCCTCACTCGACGCCTTGATTCCCACGATTGCGTCGCGCGGACCGTACGTCGACACGGGCACGCCGGGCCTTTTCCACCTTGCCTCCCACTCGTCGCGAGTCCATTCCCTCGGCGCCCCCCACCGTTCCCTCTGCTGAGCCGCGGATCCTTCCCTCTCGACCGCATGCACGACCGATTCGGACGAGTACGAGGAGCCGTCCACTACTGGGCTCGCGACGGTGAGCCAGCCGCGACGGAGGGCATGAGGCGATCCGTAGAGGTGGAGGCGGCGCGTTCCGAGGCAAAAGTTCTCAATGATGGACTGGAGCTCGGGCGGTTTCAGCGCCGGGTCTGCGGTAGTGAAATCCAGACGGTAAGCGCTCAGCTCGGGACTCGAAGCGGCACTGAGGCACCTCGCGCGTCGCCTTCCCAGATGATCACGTCTGTATCGACGTTGCAATGGACAAAGAACGCGTCGGTCGAGCGGCGAACGGTCCCGCGGATACCCATCAGGCAGTGTTCAATCGTCGGCGTGAACAGCGAGGTGGGCTAGCGACACGGTCCGAGTATGAGCAGGTGCGCCAGCAGGAGCGGGAGGGCCGAGTCTGGGGCGCTCACCTCGCGAGTCAAGTCGCCTGCCGGGTCGCGCTTGTTCGTCTTGAGCCAGACAATATCTTCGCAGCGGCGGTAGCCCCACCGGCTCAGCAATTCGCGGCCCTTCTCGAGGCCGATCCCGTCGCACGAGGACCGGTCAGTTGATGCCGCCGACGAGACCTTGTCAGACTCGCCGACTGGACCAGCGATCTCGAGTCGAGATTGACCGCTCCCGACCCAAAGCCAGACGAAACCCGGAGTCGAGGCAACTTTGCTCAGATCGAGCGCGGCGAGTTCGGCGAAAGTGGTCTCGGGCGGTGGCGTCAACAAGATGCAGTCGAAACGCGACGGCGGGAGTCGCGCGAGTGCCGTGCCCGGATTGACGTTCAGGTACGTCGGCGGGATCGAATAGCGCGGCGAGGCGGTGAGAGCGTGTTTGTGCTCGAGGAGCGAGGCGAGTTTCGGATACCTGGCGACATTCGGCGGTCAGATCAGCCGGATATCGCCTTGATCAAGCCCGTTATGAAACGGGCAGGACGACCCACTCGGCGAATCGCGTCTCGACGGCCGTATTCCGGAGATAGTTTTGCGGTCTCGCGCCCGTCTGGACGTACTGGCCCGCGTAATCATTCCTTATCGTTTCCTCGTCGGCGATCTGGGCGCGCGCGTGTTTCTGTCAGCCCCCCTACGATTCAACGTAGAGGACAGGAACGGCAGCAGACATAGGTAGAACCCCACCGGTCTTGCTTCCGTCGCTGGACTTTGCTCAACCCGTCCCGGTCCTCGTCGTCGTGGTCCGCACTTCTCGTCCCGTTCGCGGCGACGGCCTGGGCTGTTTCCTGCTCCGTTGCTGGATTGACTGGATGCGCCAAAGTGGACCCCCCGAGTCCTCTGTGAGACGCGGCTCCTCCCGCCGAACTCTGCTCGAAGTCGCGCAGACTCGCCGGCTGTCCACGCCGAGCCGGAGCGGGACGGACTATCGGAACGACAGGCGGGCCTTGCGATTGGGCAGGCGGTGGCGCTGGGTGCAGCATCGTTCTCAAGTCTTGGGGGGCCGTAGGGTACGCGAAAAGAGTGTCGCCGAGACGTCTCGAGTCGGAACGCGCGCGACACCGTTTGCGCAGAGAGAATGAAGGTCAAGGGGACAAGCGAGTAGAGCTAGACGGCGGTCATATCGCCTCCCGCGGGCAAACGCGTACGGGCAGAACCTGGGAAACTGCGACCCGATGACGCCGACTCGGCGAAACCGGAAACCTCCACTTTACCGAAACGACGGCAGACGGCGGACAGACTCTCTCTGTACGGTACAACATCACGGAAGCGGTCTCCCCTCCAGCTTGACTTGGCGCAGAGGTGGGAAACTCGGAAGTTGGCAAGGCACGACCGAACCGATGTCTACGCACAATCGCCACGTGGACAGGCTCAGGCGCGCTGCTCCTTCGGGACGGACCACTGGACCTGCAAGATCAAGTGGTCGTACGGCAGCCCGTGGACCTTCTTGAGCGCCGCCTCGGCGTCCGATTTGTCCTCGAACGACACGAATCCGAACCCTTTGCAAAGGCCCGTCTCTTGGTCCTTGCCGACGTAGATCCTGGCGAGCGCGGCACACGACTCGTTTCAGCGGTCTTGCTCTCATATCCGCGTGCGCGAACAGAGACGCACCTGTTGATCCGGCCGCGGTTCGCGAACCGGCCAAACAACTCCCACATGTCCTGGTCGGTCGCGTCCTCGCTCAAGTTGGTCACGCGCAACGTCGGGAAGTCGTCGCGTCCGCCTCCCGGACCCTTCATCGTCTCGCCCGGACCGGCCCTCGCGCCGGCCCGCATCGAAGGCGGGACGTACCTCGACCCGCCGGCGCCCGAACCGGCCGCGCCGAGACCGCCTTCGGCGGGTCCGCCGTCGCCCGAGGGGGGCGCGTTCTCGTCCGTCTCGCCGAGGGCAGCACCGAGCGTGTCCTTGTACGGGCACCGCGCCGTGAAATGGTCGCCTTGGCAGTATCGGCACGTCACCTTCTTGTCCTTGAGCTGCTTCCGCATCGCCTCCATCTCGTCCTCCTGGGTCTCTTCCTGTGAGCGCGGCGGGTCAGTCTCCGAGTTAAGGGGGCGATGACGAGCGCTAGGGTTCACCTTGATGCCACCGGCCTGGATCTTGAGGCGGACCGTCTCACCGACCGTCGTCGTCGACGACGGTCCAGCGGGCGAGCCCTTCTCGAGGCCGAACCTGCGTGTGCGCGGGATCGGGTCAGCTCGCATGCGACGATGTGCTCGCGCGTCGGCAAAGCGACGCCGTCGTCGAGACTGACTTTGTCCATCCCATGCGTTCGGCGACGACGTGGTTCACCTGCTTCTTGACGAGGGTCCGCTTGATCCTCCGCGTAACCTTGACCTTTTTCCCGTCATCGTTCAGGCGGTACTCGACAATCGTTGTGATTCCGTTCGAGTCGGTCGTCTCGACGCGAGGCGGGAACTCTGAGGAAGCGTTCAACAGGAGGCGTCAGTTCTCTCGCTCTTTAGGGGTGCTCCTGTCGTCCATTATCGAGCGAGCGGTCTCTGTAGAGTCGCGGTCGCGAGGGCGAGGCGGTGCACGCCGAGACAAAAGCGAGCGTCGCAAGTTCATGTCCGGCGCTGTTCCAGACCGCAGGGCGCGCACGAGGCGACTCAGGTGCTTCCCCAATGACAAGTCCGAGTCGACTCTGCGCGCGTCCAGGCCCTAGCTAGCGAGAGAGGGGCGGCGGCTTGACTGACCTGCTTCGGCGGTTTCGTCTGCCCACGATTGACTACGAGCGGACGCGCAGACGGCGAGGATGGGTCAGCTGACGGTGTTCTCGATTCAGTTCGAGCTTACGACTCACAGAGCCGGCATCTTGGGATGGAGTGTAGGGGCGAGGGCGACTCCTGGACACGAAAAGAACTTCGGGGCGCGATGCGTCTCTTCGATTTCGGACGTGACTTCGCTCTGGCCGGTATTGCTCCAGAATCGAATCTACAGAGAACAGACTCCAAGTGCTTGTGCTACCAGAGTCCCTACCGCCGTCACTGCTCCGTGCTAGCTCCTCGCTCTTCATTGCACGGTCGGTCGCGCGACCACGACTTGGCATGTCGGGCGGGCGCTCGCGTGATACATGCTTATTGTTCTTCCGGCTATCACAAAGGCCGTCCAGACTATGCGCAGCCAGAGGCCCGCAGGCCGAACCCCCGCCGGGAAGGACACAAGTAGTTGATTCTTGCGAGCTGCGCTCCCTGAGGTCCTACCGCCACCTCCGCATCTAGAGAAGATGGACGTGCGCGCAGGTTGGCATTATCTGCAGCAGCTCTGCAGTAGCAGTACACACTCTGCTATCCGGCAACCGCAGTCAAGACTTGGTCCTTTCGACAGGGCTCCATTCCACCAAGTAAAGGGATGCCCAAAGGGCTGGCAAAGCCCTCGTGCTGCTCCGCCCTTCTTTTGCTTACGCACGCTATATGGCTGGATCATACCAGTGACAAAGGAACCCGCTGCCAATGAGGTGCAAAGAGCTCTCGCTTCCACAACCGCCATCTTGAAAGGGTGGCGTCAGCAAGTGGCAGCCTGCCTCGTGGATGCCGGTGTGACAGCTTGTGAATCTCTGCTTACACTTTGTCTGCTATCAGGTGCTATACAAGGGATGTCACTCTGACCCTGAGGCTGGCTCTGCAGATGGGACCATTGCATCTTCTCTTTTGCACGTCCAAACTCTTCAACATTTTCGCTTGACTTCCGATTGAAGGGAATCACCTTTCCGTGCGCAGCTATGTCATCTTGCTGCATGTCCAGGGCGCTGCCCTTGAACTGTGTTGCCAGCGCTAGCTCCGGGAACAATATGAGCTCGCATCATTTCCTGCGCGCTACAGCTTCCCGCGCCGTTTCTTTCGCTACCAACGCATGTCGGGGGCGCAGTACGTCACTCTTAGATGTGTAGACATCGACAACTGATCAAGCCGGGCTATAGCAGGCCGCAAAAACGTCAATTTCGGGCGTCAGACTGCAAACGGCTCTACAACGCGCTAGACCAGAGCTACGCCCTTCGGACCAAGATCATCTGGTACTGCTCAAAAGGTCCTGTCTAACGGAATCCTTGATATACGCTACAGTTGACTGTGCAGCCCAGCGATTCAATAGTCTAGTTGGTTAGGGCACCGCATTGTGGTCCTGTACTCTACAGTACTGCGGAAACCCGTGTTCGAATCACGGTTGGATCAACTTTTTTGGTTTCATGCTTCAAGCGAGGGTCTCCTGCTTTTTGCCGATTCAAACGAGGGTCTTGTGCTTTTTGGTGTGCTAAAACGAGGCTTCGGAGCCCATGAATGCACTTGCTTACTCTGTCGGGAGGATAGGTAACAAATGACAAGGAAGAGGTGCCGGTTGGAGGAGGTTTGGACGGAGGGGAAGCGAGCTGTAGAGGCAAACCGGTAGTCAGCTGTTGTGGTTCTGCTTTTGTAGCCACACAGGTCAGCTCAGAGCCGGCATGAGCAGCGGCATCTGCATGCACATGATGACATGTTCCAGGCGGTAGCACAAGGCTTGCTGTAGCCTGCCTGCTGGACTGGCCTCACATGAGATGAGGTCGGCATCAATTGCTGAAAGCGAACCGGTGTCCAAGTTGCGCATGGCTGTCCAATTGCGCAGCAGGGCAAGCACACAACATGCGTGACTTGGTCAGTGTCGGGGAGACGCATTTGTCAGCAGGTGACAGAGCAGTGGCCAAAGCTGTGGGGAGGGCGGAGGTTGTCGGACGGTGTCACGGGCTTAAACTTCCAGCGCAAGCAGCGGCGCAGTCAAGCGGCCACTTGCGCAGGCCGTCGCTTCAGGCTCAGCGCTACACTCGACGGTGAGGGTCGCGACGAGAACGCAGCGGCGCGGCAGCCAAGCAAAGGAAGGGAGTGGCGGTCGCCAGCCCGGGGCCACCGCCGCGTTCTCATTCAGTGCAAGCGCAGCTCGCGATCGCGAACAGAGCAGCCCAAGCTGCGCGCACTAGTAGCGGCTCCGGGAAGCGCATCGTCATTGCATTCGTACTCGAGCGCGTCGCGGCGCGTCGAAATCCGAATTCGCGACAACCGCGCGGCTTCCCATCAGCGCTGCCTCGCCCGCTCCCACCCACGAGCTCCGGGTCGCGAGACAAAGCACGAGATGCAACGACCACGCGCCCGAGGAGGCGCGGCAGCGGCCGCAACGACCGCGGCTCTAGCCCGGCGGATCTTTCAACAAAAGTTCTCGCTCCAGCTGGCTCCGGGCGTCATCGACTGGCTCGAGACGTTTGTCAAACACTTTGAGATGGAAGGCGACGAGGAACAGATCACGACGACGTTCGAGCACCTCGTGAGAGGGTGCATCGGAAGCGGAAGTGGACTCGGTGCGTTCCCAGGCTCGCTCGCGACGCTTCCCCGAAGCTGACGCATGTACGAACCAGACGGCCCGAGCAAGATCACGGTCCCCTTGCTCGAAGAGACGTACGAGAAGCTCCTCGTCGCGGCGGATCCGGACGCCGACGCGGGCGGGAAAGGCAACGGCGAAGACTTGGACGCTTCCCAGTACTTCAAGATTGTCGACTCGTTCGACCTGCCTGCGTGGAGATGGGACGACATTCGAGGCGGGTTCGAAAAGTCGGTCCCGCTTCAACTGGAAACGCCCCTTCGTCTCGCGCTGACGTATGAATGGCGAGCAGACCCAAGACTCCGCCGACGCTCGCTCCCGGTCCGTTCTCCAAATCTCGGTACCTCCGCGACCGGTTCAACGTCATCAAGCAGGTCATCCTCCGGAACGAGCACTTCTGTCCACCGACCGTGGTCGACGCGGCGCGAGCCAACTACATGAAGGTGTGCGCGCTCCCGCTCAGGGCGCCCCGTCCTTCGCGGGCACCCGAGTTGACAGTCAAATGCGCCCGCGCAGCTCACGACGATCAAGAATCTGCTCGGACGGCAAGGCGGGCATTTCCTGCTGTTCGGCCTACTGACGCGAATGGAGGACAACGAGTTCTACCTCGAGGATCTCGACGACAAGGTCAAGCTCGACCTGCGAGACGCCGTGCGTGCGCGATGCCGGGTACCCACGAGGAGACCGTCAGACTGATCGCTTCACTGCCCGCGCGCAGACTCCCGAGTCTGGCCTGTTTACCGAAGGCAGCTTTGTCCTTGTCGACGGCGACTACGGTTACGACTCGGTGTTCAAGGTTGCCGAGATCGGTCACCCGCCCAGCGAACGGCGTGACGAGGCTATGTGAGCGCCTCAGCCGCGTCGCGTCCGATGAACCGAGTCCTCGGGAAGCTGACAAAAGACGGCATCTTGGCCAGGAAAATCCACGGCCATCACGATTTTCTGGGCGTCGGCGTCATCTCGGCGTCCGAAGAGGTATGCGCGCAGGCGTCGCGGGCCTCTGGGAATGTCTGGGAGAGCGCGTCCGCTGAAACTTTCGATACTCCGACACAGGCGGACTTGATCGCGGCGGAGCAGTCGCCTTCGCACGAGACGTCCTTCATTATGCTGTCTGACCTTCACCTCGACAACCCTCGAGTCCTGAACGCCCTGCGCCAAGTCCTGTCGGCTTACGATTCGATGGAGGACGAAAAGAGCGTGCCAAAGCTGTTTGTCCTGTGCGGAAACTTTCGGAGTCGACCGTGGCTGTTCAATGGCGAAGCGATGCGCGAGTACACCGGTGCGTCCGCTCCTCCGAACTGAATGTGGACAGAACCTGACGCAGTCTGAGTCGTGTGTGCGCGCACGCAGAGCTCTTTGCCTCGCTCGCAACCCTGCTTTCGTCCTTCGAAACCCTCCTCGCCGTCTCGCATTTCCTCCTCATCCCCGGTCCGACCGACCCCTGGTCGTCCGCCGCACTACCACGACCCGCACTTCCCGCCGCCTTGCTCAAGCCGCTCCTCTCGAAAGTGCCCAACGTGACTCTCGGCAGCAACCCGTGCCGGATCCGGTGGTTCAGTCAAGAGATTGTCGTCTTCCGGGACGACCTCATGGGCCGGATGATGCGGAACGCAGTCCGGTTCCCGGCGCAGGAAGGCGAAGAAGACGGCGGAGGCAAGAAGACGGATTTGCGCAAGGCGGTGAGGCAAGGTTTCCTTGGTCGTTCTACATGGCGCGAAGTCGGGCGGGCGCGCGACAGAGAGAGAGAAAGAGACTGACCGCGATCTCTTTCCCGGCAACGCAGCTCGTACAAACCGTTCTCGATCAAGCGCACCTTGCACCATTACCATTGACAGTCCGTCCAGTCTTGTGGGACTATGACCACGCCCTCCGACTCTACCCCATGCCGACCACGGTGAGCGTCCCGTCCCCGCCTCCGAATCGCCATCTAGAAGGACCCACTCGGTGTACTGACTTGAGCGCACCTCTTGTCGCGCAGCTCGTCCTCGCCGACTCGTTCGAGCCATACAAACTCGTCTACGAACGGTGCCTCGTCTTCAACCCGGGCTCGTTCAACCGGAGACGGTTCGGGTGGAGTACGTACCATCCGCACATGACCGAGATCAAGGACCGGATGGAGGAAAGGTGCGTTCGCCCTTCCAGCGTCACTGCTGGGGGATTTTTGCGCGAGACCTTCGGGGCACGGGCTTTGCTGACCTGCTGCGTGCGCGCAGTGAATTGCCCGATCCGAGCGAGAGGTGATCCCGGTTCCAGTCCGCATTCCTAGCGAGTAGGCTGCTTTCTCTCGTCGCGGGCAAGAACTTTCTGCACTCTGCATGACTTGAGCAACGAGCGGCCCGACTGTGAGTATGCCAAGCCGAGTTGCGATTGCGAAACGACACGGAACGGAACGGAACGAAAGCGGCAATGCGTACAAAGAGGAGCGCAACGGGGACGGGCCCCCCCCTTGGAGGAACCCCTTCGTCTTTGTTACCCGTCCATCTCGATTTCGTCGGCCGCCGCCGCCGCCGGTAGCTCTGCGTCGTCCATTCCCTCACTTTGAGATGGCGACGCGATTCCGACGTGCGGCAGCAGACTGGTGGGCGCGATCCTCGGCGCGCCTTCCGCCTCCCACAGCTGAACCAACTCTCCGAACCTCCTCACTCCCTCCGCTTGATCATCGACCGCTCCCTGGTCATTCGCGACTGCGGAGGCGCCCCCTCCACCGCCACCGCCGCCTTGATCCGCCGCCGTTGCACAAGGCACCCAACTGACCAACGGCGTCGACCCCGATTCGTAATGAGCCGCCGACAAGTAGAGCAGCAACCCGGTCGGGTGAAGCGGGACCGTGAGCTCGTACGCGTCGAAAGTGGAGGTCGGAGGAGTTTTGACGAGTGCCGAGATGGAGAGGGAGGGCGTCGTTGGAGGCGAGGCTGAGAGGGTCGAGAGGAGTGGGAGGAGAGTGCGAGGGGAGAGAGGCGGCGGGAGGTTCGGAACGGGGAGGACGAGCAGAGGGCGTGGACCGGAGAGGGTGGCCGCGGCCGTGGCGGTGGGATTCGGATCGGGCATCGTGGCAGAGGGCGGCGCGTACATCTGCGTCGGCAGTTCGGACAGCTTGGACGAGATGAAGAAAGCCCTGTGCGGATTGACAAAGGCACAGGCTCCAAGCTGGATCAGCGAGACAGCGCGCGCCGGCCCGGCGTTGTGGTACGAGACGTGCAGCGCAGGACGCACCTCATTTCCGCCTCGCACTGGACGAGGTACTGCGATCGCCACTTGCACACGTCAAGCACCCACAAGACGTTCAAGTGCGAGTCCTGCGCGCGCCAGAGGACCCCGTCAACGCTTAAACCTCGAAACACTCGCCAGAACTTTCGCCACGCTCGCGGCGAGCGCGACGAGACTCGACGAGACGTACCCAGACGCAATCGAGGAGACAATCTGCTGGCAAAGCAGTGCTGAAACGTCCGAGGGCGCGCCTGCCAGTCGGGGCGGAGACATCAACGGTACTGATGAACAGCGGGAGTCTGTGCAAGCTCACCCGGCGACGCGGCTGTACAGGATGGTGTTGTTGCCGCCTGCGTCGCTGTCCGCAGAGTCAATTTCTCGCTCGGAGCCTCGGTTTGCAAAAAAAGGGAAGACGAGAAACTTGCCTTGCTCCGAGGCGGTGGCGCACAAGCAGCGTTTCCCTTTCGGGACGACGACGGCTCGCCACTCGGTTTCGATCCCTTCCGGTAGGCCGTACCTCAGGTCGAGCGTCTCGGCGTACGACAGCAAGTTCTTGGCCCAGGCTTTGTACTTTGGTTTGAACGCGCGCCGTTTCGTGTTTGAGATGTTTGGCGGAGGTGGCGCCGCCGGCGAATCGACTGCGGTCAGGTCTCCGGCAGCCAAAGTTGATTCGGAGCGCGATGGCCTGCGGTCAAAGTTGGTGTGCGCTGCGGGTGAAGTGGGCGGGGGCGAATCGGCTTCGTCGGCCGAGCTGCCAGCGAGTGACAAGTCTTGGAGGTCGTCGAGTCCTCTGAACGCGGTCCTCGCCGCTTCGATCGCGGTCGTTCTCCTGTGGCGTTGTTGTTCGAGCGCGAGGTGCCTCCTGATGGCTTGAGTCGAATGAGCCGAAGCGGGGGCGGCGTGAAAGCTCTTTCTCCGTTCAAACGGGTCCACGCGCTGCGACATGGGGGGCTAGCAGGTCGTTCAGCTAACTTTTCGACGAGTCCGAGGTGGTTCGAGGGCTGTAGAGAGTGCTACAGAGGACAGAGACGTCAGGGTGTCGGTCGGAAAGACGGAGAGGCGGTGCAAAACGCAAGACGCCGGCTCTTCTTCTCGACGCGACTCTATAAGCGTACAAAAGGGCATGTCGGACGAATCACCTGCTCAACAACCAGAGCAACCAGAGGCGGCCGAGCAGCAGCAGCAAGACCTGCCAGGTCCCGGCGCGTTCCTTAAAGGCGTCGTCGGTCAGCATGTCGTCGTCAGGCTCAACAGCGGAGTAGACTACAGGGGTACGTACCACAACTATGCACGCACTCTTACGTGGACTACTTGAAGGGGCCGCGAGGGCTAGCGGAACTGAGCCCCGTCGCCGTCGCGCGTGCAGGAGTCCTCAGCTGCCTCGACGGCTACATGAACATTGCCCTCGAACAGACCGAGGAGTACGTCAACGGCCAAAAGACCAACGACTACGGAGACGCGTTCGTCCGAGGGAACAATGGCGAGTACCCCTTGGACCTCCTCTTTTTTTCACCGGCTCGTTGACCCGCACCTCCTGACACGCACGCGCGCGCGCAGTCCTGTACATCTCTCGACTGTCATGATGCATTCCGTCCCCGCCTCCTCCGAGTCAACTCAGCTGGCGCGCGCCGACTCGCCGCCCTTGTATACAATCTTCGATACCCCTCGCTCCCCTCCATTGTAACACGCTGCGTTCCGCCTTGCGCAAAATTCTCCCTCTCTCCGAATGTCCCACCAATGTGCACGGAAAAAAAAAGAGAGTTCAGACGTCCAGCGTCTTCATCTCTTGGACCAAATCCTCCTCCTCCTTGTCCTGCGCCGCCAACGCCCGCTTCGCCCTCTCGGCGTCAGCAGCGCCCGAACCCGTCGGTTGCTCGTCCCTCTTGTCCACGATCCGCTCCAGGATCACGTCCAACCGATTCCTCAAATCGAGGTGACCTCTCACCAACAGGTCCGAAATGTCGACGTTCGTCACGACGACGGACGCCTCCGCCCCGTGACCCGTAGAGGAACCCGAACTGGAATTGGACGACGACAGGGTGACGGGTCGGATCCCGGCGATCGAAGGACTCAGCGTGAACAACCGAGCCGCGATCCCGAGGACCCAATCGTTGCCACTCCACGCGTTGACCAATTCGTGCGAGACGACACTGCGCGCCCTGACCCACTGCGCGTTCGAAGGCGACGCCGGGAGTGAGATCAAGATTGCCGAGTAGACGAGCGAATCGAGCGAGAGCGACGCGAGGTGCTCGAGGCAGGAAAAGATCAGGCTCGCGCCCGGACCGTAGCCGACCTATAAAAAAGAAATTGGACGATCGCAGCCGGGGTTCGGGAGGGCGAGGAGGGAGGGGAACAAACCTCGTCAGCTTGTGCGTCAGGTTCTCGAGCGAGGATGTCGTATGGCAGGTGAATGACGCACGAGGACGACGGGCCGTTTCCCCTGAACCTCCTTTTCCAGAATCTCGGCGAGCAGCACACCCGCCTTTTGCGCCTTGTCCTGCACGCCCGCCAGGTCATGATCAGCTGCCCGGACCGAGTAGCATGAAACGGGAGACACCACCACCCCCGCCGCAAAATGGAAAACAAACGCGCACCCGACACCTCGTAAAGTCGGAATCAAACGCGGTCGTCGCCGTCTGAAAAATTGTCAACGGCAACGCGACTCCGGCATACACCGCCGCGAGCGCCGTCCGTTTGATCACTTCGACGCCGCCCATCGTGATCAGTCGGTTCTTGATAAACTTGTCAAGGGACCGGCCCGCTTCGAGGAAAGCTGACGCGCCGGCGGGGGGAAGGGCAAATCAGCGATTGCGTGATGGCCTGAGGTCCCGGATGCTCCCATGTGAGACTCGAGCGAGGAACGCACTTTGAGGGTCGGCTTTGAGAGCGTAGGCGTCTGCCCGCGAAGTCCGTACGTAGGTACGCCACGGTGCGACGCTGTCCTGCTCATCGAGCAGGAAACCCGAAGCAACGACTGCACCGCACTCCCACCACATAAAGGACTCGGTCAGGTCAAAGTCCACGCGTCAGAAAGAAACGAGAGCAGCTGCAACGCACTCGTCGCGGTCAGAGATGGAATCTGCGGAAACTCGTGCGCGTCGGGTTCTTGAATCGGGACAAAGCTGACGTCGTCGAGCCCTTTCAAGCGGCGGTGAGTCCGGTAACCCGCCAGGCCACCGCCTCCGAGGCCGAGAAGGGTACCGATGAGAACCGCCCCGCCGGCGCCGGAGAAGGTGGCGATCCCAAAGGTGCCTAACCCTGCTGCGATGGCGGGCGCCGCGAGGCCTTTCGCGGGCGGCAGTGTTTTGAAGCTTGTCAGCCGTGTCCTTGCACAAAGGATGACAGTAAGGACGCTGCGGTGCCTCACCTCCCGTCAGACCGATCGCGACACCTCCGAGAACGAATCCCGCCCCCGTCGCCGCCCACTTGAGCGCGTTTCCCTTCTTGGCCGCCCGTTCCCTATACTCTTTCGCCGCGTTCTCCCACCCGACTTGGCTCTTGGCCTGCTCGGTCTCTCGCTCAGCGTCCGAAGCGCGATTGCGCTCCTGCAGCTGGAAATACAAGAACTGCGCGATCGTGTGCTCGACGTCGGTCAGGACGGAGTGCGGGATCGAGAGGATGTCGAGAGTACGGGAAATGAGCGAACGCGAGAGGGCGGTGTAGTTGAGAGGAGGTGGCTGGGACGGCGAGTCCGGGTCGCGGTTTTGGCTCGAAGCGGTGTGGGGTGATGCGGTCGTTGAAGACGCGGCGGAGGAGGAAGAGAACAACAAGCCGACACGAGAACTGAGCTTGCCCGGGAGACCTGATGACTTGGACTGCTCCGGCTTGTCCTCTTGGCCGTTTGCTGCTGCCGAGCCGACGAGTCCGAGGCTGACGAGGACGAGTTCCCAAGTCGTGTCCCACTGCAGCTGCTCCTCCGTAGGTGCACCGTCGCCTTGCCGATCTGACCGGACTGGCAAAGAAAGCTTTGTTTTCGAGTCGAGCGCATCCGGCAGCTGTCCCAAATCGACGCCGACGTGCGCACACACGCGCGCGAGCCACTCGGCCGCTTCCGCCGCCGTCCTTTCCCGCATTTCGACGAGTTTGGCGTTCAGTTCGGCCGTTTTGGTCGGCTTCACGTCGGCTGGTGGGACGTTTGTCGGCGTCGAGGTGCCGGAATTGGAGGGAGACGGATCATTCGAGGTGTTTGCCGACCTGGTCGCGACCAGGTCGAACCGTCCGCGGAGCGCATGAAGTGTCGCAGCTGTGTGTTTGTCTTTCAAGTCAGCGAGCTGGGCTCGACTCTGCCGGTCGCACAGGAGACGCACCTTTGGCGGCGATCGCGACGACCAGAGCGAGTTCCGCCGGCCAAGTGTCGACCTTGGACTCGAGTTGCGTCCCTTCCATCGTCACGGGTCCTCTACCCTAGGGCACCTCGTGGAAGCAGAGCTGTTGAGCGCGATAGTGTAGGCGTATGAGTCGGAGGAGTAGGATCTACGATTCGAAGCGGCTGACGTGCAGGAGCAGCGAGCCTGTGGCCCAGGCAAAGCGGCTGACGGAGGCCAACGCGGCAGACGTCGAGCTCAAAAGCAGCTGCTTCCTTACAGGGCGGGCGAATGACCTTGAAGCAAGCTGTCGAGAGGAGAACACGCCGGTTGCCGAAAATGGCGACTCGCGTTGTCGAAGCAATTTCCAGCTCGCGATCCGACGCTGGTTCTGGATGACAGGTGCACTGTCTCTACACTGTAATGTGCTCGTAAGCATGGAAGTCTGCGGCCGGGCTCTGCAGCTGCTCTGCAGCCTCGACGAGTCCAGATGGATGACGTACCGATTGCGGGGTAAAGGACGGGAAGTGATCGGGGCCGAGTCGGGCGGCGGTGCCGGGCGCTCGCGCGGAGCGTGCGGCGGCGACGCGCTGATGACTGATGAGCGCAGAGCGGCCGGACGGCGATCCGCTCTCATACCAACAGCATCCAGTCTCGCGGACGGACGACGCCGTCAACGACTGAACCGAGCTGCTAGATTTGTCCGACTCAGTACGGCCACAACCTTTGCCTCAGCGAGCGCCACCGCACTGTCATCTAGGGCGAGAGGCTCCCCGACAACCTGAGAAGGCCGCGCTTTTCCCTCCCTCTGTCGCCACCACATAGCCCAGCACTCCTCCGACGGGCATGGACGCCTCACCACACGTGACGTTCAAGATCCTGCCGCCGACCGCGTTCTCCTTCGGACTTCCACTCTTCGCACTCGCCGTTCTCCTCCAGCCAGCGATTCCCGCACACTACTCGAGACCACTCCGGTTCGCTCTCGCCTACCCCGCCGTCCATGCCGCCTACTATGCGCCCTATACCTACCGTCACGAGCCGGTGGAGTTCTCCATACCGGCCAATTTCCGATGGGGGATCTTTGCGCCCTATGCGATCCTCCTCGCCCTCTATTGGGCATTCATGACCGAGAAGGACAGGAGGGTCGAACTCGCTTGGGTCGGGTTCGACGGCGAGAAGCGGGAAGAGCTGCAGCGGACGGTCGAGGCCGAGGAGAAGGTCGAAGAGGCCGACGAGGGCGAAGCCGGCAAGCGGCGGGCGAAACTCGAGGCAACTGCGCAGGTCGTCGCGCCGACGCCGGTCCGGCCGGATACAGCGGCAAAGCTTGCTGCGGTCCTTCCCGCCGCTACGGCGAACGCGAGTCCGGTGGTCGTCGCTCAGCCTGGGTACTTGCCGACTCCGTCGCCGACGCCACCTTTCGAGGACATCAACCCGCCTTCAGTCAGCTCGGCCGCGCCCCCTCCAGCAGACCTCGACATGGTCAGTGCCTCGAGTACGTCGACGCTCGGGACCGCTCAGAGGCTACACCCACTCCACATCCTCCTGAGCGCTCTTCATCTTTTGACGAGCATGCGCGGCATCGGCTACGTCTTTGGACCACCGATGAAGCACCTCCCGACCCCGCCACGGAGCGAGCGACAGTTCGCAACGGGGGCGATTGTCACCTTCTTCAGCGCGAGCGCGATCAGCACGGCGTGCGTCGCGTTGCAGGTCTTGGATCGCGACGGCCAGCTGCCAGACTTCCTCGCCACGGTCATCCCCTGCCTCCCTCCCTCTGCCGCCGTCTTTTTCTCGGCGTTGACGTCGCGGATATGCATCGGCCTGTCGCTCTGGGTCCAGATGAAGATCGGCTTCAGCGGCCTCGCCGTCGGGTATTGGCTCCTCCACCATCTGACCAACTACGCACTCGACACGGTCCCGTTCTTCAAGCACGTCACATGGCGGAGTAAATTCGACACGCGCGAGTACCCACCATTGTTCAACCGGCCCTTCAGCGGGATGGGCGACGGCGGGTGCAGCAGGTTCTGGTCCGCCAAGTGGCACTTTCTCTTCCGAGCAGTCTTCACCGGAACGCTGTACAACCCGTCGTCGAAGCTGGCCAAGAAGCTCGGCATACCGAAACGGGCGGCAGCGCTGCTCGGAGCAGTGCTCGTGTTTGCGGGCAGTGCCTGGATGCATTGGCAGGGTAAGGCGCTCTCTTTCTTCAGCCAGTGCGAGCCGTCCTCTGAAACTGACGCTATGACATCTCGCAAAAGCCCTCGTGTCGGCGCGTCACGGAACCGAACCGACCGCCGCCGGCCTGGCATACCTCTCGTCGCACTCGATCCCTTTCTCGGCCGGCTACTCGTCGCCCTGGTCTGACCTCACGACGATCGAACGCCATGGCACCTGGATCTTCTTCCTTCTCCAACCCGTCGCCATCATTTTTGAGCAGCTCTTCACCCTCCTCACGAAGAAGCGCATCGGCGGCTGGGCCGGCAAGGTGTGGACCGTCGCGTGGATCGTCCTCGCGGGCGAAGCGATCATCGGACGGAGCTGGCTCGCGCTCGGACTCGTGCACGGAATCCCGCCCGTCGACCGGTGGGGCTGGCAGCGGTGGGTCATGCCGACTTATGAGATGGCGCCGATGCCGGCCTTCATGCGCGCTTGAACCCGGCGGCGTGTCTCATCCTCCCCGCCCTCCTGCTCCTTCGCCCTCCTTGTCGATGTCCATATCTATATTATTATCGTGTCCCTCTTGCATATATCTTGCTCGTGTATCTCGCCTTGTAGACCGCATTTCTCTCGCATCTATCGCCGCAACGCATTTAACGCTCCTTCTGCCTCGCTCGCCCTTCCCGGGTGAGCTCGCCGAATCAAGCTGGAGTCCCTGTCGCTTCACGACTGTGCAGCTCAGGTGCTGCTGGCTGGAGGGATCGTAGCAAACTTGCACATGCTTTGATAAGCTGGAGCTGACAAAGCTGCTGCGGAGTGGGGTCACTACTTGGCTTCGGCGTTCGGGCACACCGTTTCGCTCGCGGCAGGACACGGACGCGCGGCGTTTTCGGCGAGGTTCGCTGTCGCCGCGCAGTCTCGCGATCTCTTTCTCATCCCAATCACAGCGTCCGAGTCATCAGCAGAAGCGATGTCCAAGTATGGTCCTGGAAAGAGTCTTCCGGTCGGCGAGTTCATCTGGGGACACCTTACGCATGAAGTTCCCAAACCAGAAGGAAATCTGACGGGCAGGACAGCCTTGGTGACGGGTGCAACGTCAGGGTAAGTAGCGAGAGATCTCCGTTGTCGCCTGCAGGCGAAGCGCTAACCCTGAAGCACACAGCCTCGGATGGGCAACCGCGCAGCACCTCGCCCGCCTGAACGTCTCCACTCTCGTCTTCCCTGTCCGGTCCATCAAGAAGGGCGAGCAATACGTCGAGAAGCTCCACCGCGAAGTGCCGACCTTCCGCGGTCAAGTCAAGCTGCTTGAGATCGACTTGAGCCGGCTCGAGACGATTCCAGCTTTCGTCGCCAGACTCGAGCACGAAGTCGATCGTCTCGACATTGCGATACTGAATGCCGGCTCAACGAAGACAAAATATACGCAGACGTCGAACGGCTTTGAAGAGACGATCCAGGTCAACGCGCTCGCGACGGGGTTACTCGCCGTGCTCTTGTTATCGCTGCTCGACAAGACGGCTTCAATGCCGCAGCCTGCCGGTGCTGTTCCCGCTCAGCTGAAGCCGCAGCTTGAGCTTGTCGCCTCGGAAGGTGCGGAGCAGTTTCATCGCCGTCTGCGCAGATATCGCCACTGACCCGCCCTCACCCTGACACAGTCCACTTCTGGGTCAAGCCCTCGTCTCTACCGCAATCGGACAACTTCATCGACGAGGTTTGCTCCGAGGAGTACTTCAATCGGATCCCGTTCATGGAGATCTACAACATCAGCAAGCTCCTCGACGTCTTTCTCGCTCGCAAGATTGCCGCGCTGCCGGCGGCCAAGAACGTTCAGGTCACGACGGCCAACCCGGGCCTTTGCAAATCGGCGTTCCGAGACGACATGGGCCCCGTCGGAGCCTGGTGAGCTGCGCTATCCCTCGAGCGAACCAGAACCGACTCCGCAATTGACTCGACCTCGTTGCGTTCTGCATTGCAGGCTCTTCAACCTGATCGCCTGGACTGCCGAATTTGGCTCGCGGACGTTCGTACACGCCGTCCTCAAGGAGCATCCTTCCGGTTCCTACCTCTCGGCCGGCCAAGTCTCTCCCGTCGCGACTTTGGCCTGCTCGCCTGAAGGCATCGCCGCCGAGGACCGCTTCTTTGCCGACTTTGCGAGACTCTGCGAGAAGTATGCGCCAAAGTCCGAGGCGATTCTGGCAGATGGCACGCGCCAGTAGGAAGGACATGCTGCGGAGTGCCCTCAGCTTGCACGGTCTGCATCCACGACATGTCAATAGAAATCTAGTCGCTTTCTACAAGAGACGTGCACTTGACAGAGGTCTCCGCGGGACAGGAGAGCTCTACAGTCTGATCAAAAGTCGTCATTCGGCCTGCGGCGGGATCCGCAGCTCCACCT
The DNA here is from genome assembly GCA_002922495.1 of Rhodotorula taiwanensis. NCBI lineage: Eukaryota > Fungi > Basidiomycota > Microbotryomycetes > Sporidiobolales > Sporidiobolaceae > Rhodotorula > Rhodotorula taiwanensis. Next base: position 44,859 of record PJQD01000028.1, read on the forward strand.
CCACTTTGGTCGGCTGGCGGCCGTCGCGCCGCTCTTCCTCCTTCGCTTTCACTCCGATTCTCCTCTAGCCACTACGCATCAGCACAGACCCATCGCGACATCATGTCCAAGTACGGCGAGGGCAAGGATCTCCCGAACCTCGAGATGCTCAAGTCGCACTGCTTCGCGACGATTCCGAAGCCGGAGGGCAACTTGACGGGCCGTATCGCCCTCGTGTCGGGAGCTACTTCAGGGTGAGCTCATTGTGTTCTGATCGGTCGAGTGACACGTGCTCCCCGCTGACTTGTTTCCATCTTGCAGTCTCGGCTATGCTACGGCCCTCCACCTCGCTCGCCTCGGCATTTCGACCCTCGTGTTCCCCGTCCGTTCCCTCAAGAAGGGGGAGCAATACGTCCAGAGCCTGCACAAGGACGTCCCGAGCTTCCGCGGCAAGGTCAAACTCGTCCAAGTGGACCTGTGTCGCCTGGACACGATCGCGCCTTGCGTCGCTCAGATCGAGAAGGAGATCGACCGCCTTGACTTTGCCATCCTGAATGCCGGAGCGGCGCGCACAAACTTCACGCAGACGCCGGACGGGTACGAGGAGACGATCCAGGTCAACGTCCTCTCGACCGGCTTGTTCGCGGTCCTGCTCCTTCCCCTCCTTGATAAGACGGCCTCTTTGCCGCAGCCGAGCGGCGCGGTCCCCACTCAGCTCAAGCCGCAGCTCGAGATCGTAGCTTCAGATGGTGAGTGGCGAGTCCTCCCCACCTTTCAGCGGGACACTCTGCGCAAGGAACCGCTTAACCGAGCCATTCGCTGCTTCTGCGCCACCTCGCCGCCACCTTCGACGCCCATCCGACTGTTTCCACTTCCTGATCTGAAAAAATCGCGACACGCTGCGTAGTCCACTACTGGGCCCGCAACGACCTCTTCCCGCGGTCCGGCAACTTCCTCGAGCAAATCAACTCGGAGGCGTTCTTCAAAACGCTCCCTCACGCCGAGATGTACAACATCTCAAAGCTCCTCGACGTCTTTATGGCGAGGAAACTCGCCGCACTACCCGCCACCGAGAAGATTCAGGTCACGTCGACGAACCCGGGCTTGTGCAAGTCTGCGCTCCGAGACGATTTTGGTGCCGTCGCAGCTTGGTGAGCTGCCACAGTCGCACAAGTTTGCTTGGGGCGATTGCCGTACACTTGCTCTGACACGGAAGACTGGGCGCCCCCGGTTCTCGGTTTCCGCAGGCTCATCAACCAGATCTCGTGGTCCGCCGAATTCGGCACCCGGACCTTCCTCCACGCCGTCCTCGAATCGCACCCTTCCGGCTCGTACATCTCGAACGGGATCCGGCGTCCGACGTCGACTTTTGCTTGCTCCGAGGAAGGGATCAAGCTCGAAGACCAGTTCTTCAAAGAGCTCGTCGACTTGTACGCTCAGAAAGCGCCCGAGACCAAGGAGATCCTCGGACGCGCGTGACTGGACGGAGGCCTCAAGATCCACTCGCTCCCTTGTATATAGCCGTGTCGTGTGTCAGCAGTATCGCTTTGCCGCCCCCCGTAATGGCCGCAAAGACCGCTCTCGCGAGAGATTGCCAGGCCGGAACGGAGTCATCGATCGCAAGCATAGTGATAACAATGGAGCACGCGACCAAAAAAGCTAGTGGTGGTGCAGTTCACCTTTGGCGTCCTTCTCGGCGACCTTGGCCAACAGTTCGACCTGCTGCGCGACGCCCTTGAGAACTCCAAGGACGCTCCGGTTCCCTTCGACGAACGTCATCTTCTTGTACACGAGCCCTTCGCCGTCCTTCAACCGATGCGACCTCCAATACCTCACCCGCCGCTCCTCGCCCGACTTGGGGTCCTTCTCCGTCCGCGTCTCGAGCGCCGCATTCTCTACGTCGACCCACCGCTCAATCTCTTTCGCGACGGCGCGGAAATTGAACCTCGGGATCCGGGGGAAGAAATGGTGCGGCGTCTGAAAGTTGAGACCGCCGTGAAGGAAGTCGAGGTAGGTCGGGCACGAGACGTCCATCGTCGTGCGGAGTTGACGGTGCGGGTGCGATTCGAGCAGTTCGAGCGAGGCCCGCGGGACCTTGCCGGCGAGTTTGTCGTCGGCCGGAGTCGAGTCGGCGGGGAAGATCGAGATCGGTTGCGAGAAATGCGACAACACGATCTGCCAGGGGGGCGCACGCCACGACGTTAGGAGACGATCGGGTTGTAACCTCTTCGAAGCCGACTCGTTGGGAGGGGGACTCACCTGAACGTGCAGCGGACTCGTCACCGCAAAGCTGACAATCACATACAACCACCGATGCGCCGCCGTGTCCATGTTGCGCAAGACGATCCCGCCGAACCAGGACCAAAAGAAGATGATCCCGACGAGTTCGAGGATCCTCAGCTTGAACAGCGGCGACCGCCGACCGGGCCAGCGGGTCAACAGGAACGAGTACGAGAGGGCAAACAAGTTGAAGCGGGCGAAGCACATGACGATGTAGTAGAGCTTGTGCCTGCCCGGGGACGGACGGGTTTCGCCAATGGTGTCAGCAGGTAAGGAGCCAGGAGACGGGCGCGAACTTCCGCCCGCCCGCCAGCGGAGCGAAGCGAAACGTACTGGTAGGGCAGAACGAAGCGCGCAAATGCGTCGAAAGCGACGAGGCGGTCGTAGTACGTCGACTTGATCGAGTCGAAGAAGCGTGTCGAGATGGCAAAGAACGGCAAGTGCTGGATGTCGGGGTCGTGTTCGGGCGCGTTCGTCACGACTAGGACGCAGCTCGACGGGTCAGCACACAGGTAGTAAGAGAGCACTCGGTGAGAAGAGATGCCACGCGCCGACTCACGGTGATGGACGTTGTGGTTGTCTGCCCACCACCCGAGGCTCAACCCGCCGATGAAATTCGCCAGTCCGATCCCGCACAACCGGTCGACCATCCACGAGCCCGTCAACCCCGTGTGACCCGCATCATGGACGACAAACGTCACTTGATGGTAAAACGCCCCGAGGCAGACGGCCGCCGCGAGGTAGTCCCCAGTCGAACTCGTGCCGAGCGCGCGGCGGTACGTCCAGACGGAGAGGACGGCGAGCGCGATATAGATGACGAGGGACGGTCCGTAGCCTGCTAGGAACCGTGGTGGTCTGTCGAGCCCTTTCGTTTGAAGGCGGGCGTAGAGGCGTTTGACGGAACGGCGGAGGTGCGCTTGGTACGCTGGCGTGAGCGGCAGGTGCTCGTAGTCCGCCGGGTCGAGGGGTGGGTCGACCATCGCTGGCGTGAGAGTGTCCGACTGCGGCACCTTGTCCGGCAACCGCTTGGCGTGCGCGTCAGTTGCAAGTTGGGCGTTGTCGTCGTCTGCGTTGTCGTCGTCGTCCTGGGTATCGCGGCCGACTCGCCGGACGCGCTTCCGAGCCGGACTGGCCGGCGGACTCGACACCGTGATGGTCGGGATCGGGATGGGCCATTTCCCGAGCTGAATCGGCGGTGTCATGTCGATCCAACCCTGTCCTTCGGTCTCGTCCGAATCGTCAACGTCGACTCTGCCGACGATCCACCTCGCCATCCGTTCCTCGACTGTCCTGGCGGTATGGTACGCCATGATTTCGCAACTCGCGTCCCTCCCCACGTAGTGGAGGATCGCGTGGTGTCCGCCCGGGTGCAAGTCGAGCCATTTGTGAGGGACGCGGTACACGAGCGGAGGTTGCAACACGAGCAACTCGCCGCGCGCGATCCTCGCTGCGACCTCGACGCGACTCAGGGTCACCAACGAGTCGTAGTGGGCCGGGAGGGCCAAGTCGGGACTCGGGAGGCGAGCGGACGCGCGCTGTCGTGGTCGCGTCGTCGAGCTAGAGCTCGAACCCGAAGCAGGCAGAGGAGCACGAGGTTGGACCGGCACAGCCGCGGCTACCTGGTCCATTGTCCCTGCGGTCATACACGAGCCTGCTCGCAGTGCCTGGCGGGAAAGCGGGTGGGCGGAAATCCAGAGGGTCGCGGGCGCGCGCACGTGTGGCGCGTCTTCATTCTCGCTCTCTCGCCAACTCGCGCTCTCTCTGTCCTCATGACCCTGCCCATCGTGGAGGACCCCACTTTCTCCTCCTCCGATGAGATCTTAAAGACACCATCGTGATCCACCACGAGTCGCAACGCACGCACGTTGGGAAAAAGAGTTTGGCAGATTACACACACCCCGCGGCGCTTCAAAGTGCATCCCCCGACAACAAAAAGGTAAAGGAGCCGACCCGGAGGGCACGACGTTTACCTTCCACCGCGGGCGGCACCCTTGCCGACCTGGGTGCGCGACAGCTTCTGCTGAGCAGGCTTCGGGCCCGACGAGGCCTTCTTGGCCTGGCGGTCCTTCTTGGCCTCCTTGCCGGCAGCGAGCGCAGCGGCACTGTGACGGGAAAGCACAATCACGAGAAAACGAAAGTCAGTCCTTCCTTTCCCATCGCGATTTCGAACGGGGCGTGAAACGCACCGCTGGGCGGCGCGGACTTCGGGCTTCTGCTGACGCTTGGCCTGGATGGCAGCAAGGTCGGCACCGATGATGCCACGGTTCGCCTTGACCGTCTTGCGCGAGCGCTTCTTGGCCTGCTCCTCGCTGATTCCCTTCTTGTTGACACGGCGGTAGACGACGGTCCACGCGATCTTGCGCGGGTTCTTGCGCTGCAAGAAGAGCGACTCCTCCTTCGACGACGCGAAGCTGTCGAGTGTGGTGGTTGTTTCGAGGTCACGAGGCGACGGGACGCAAGTGGCGGCATCGAGAGGCAGGGACGGTGTAAAGGATTGGGGGGGACATATCAGTCTCTTATCCGTCGCAACGTCACGCTTTCCGAGCGGCGACGCACCGGAAGATCTTCGAGTCGGTCCGGACGAAGAGGCGACCCTGCAAACGCGTCATATAACCCATCGTCAGCTTGGCGAACGCACGCGTGAATGTCCCCTCCTGTTTCGCGACGTACCTGGCCGGGGTAGATCTTGTAGCCCGAGAAGTTGCAGAACTCGACCTTCATGGTTGGCGAAAGTCTGCAGTAAAAGGCGGCAGGACGGGCGTACCGGGGCGGCGTCAGTATGCTGGCTCACCGCCTCCCGATTTGAACCCCCTTGTGTCTGCTGCCTCCGAGACAAGTTGCCCGCCCGTTCCGTCCACTCCTTAATCGAGCCCAAGTCGACCACCGTAGAGGCCAGGAGCAGAGCAGAGTCGCGCGCGTCATCGTATGCCAATTCCGCCGATCGCGGCACGGCGAGACGAGACGAGAGGAGGGTAGGAGGGAGGATCAGGGCCACGAGTGTTTTACGCTCGGCCGGGTCGAGGTTTGAGTGCAACTGGGATGGCCCGAGTTCCTCCCCCCTTAGAGGGGAACAACCCGAACCACTAGCCCATCACGGTGAGCTGGGTAGCAGATCGAATTCGTCGTCTCCCCCCCCCTTGCCAAAAGCTGGCGCTCCTCCTCTCGTCTGTGATGCTGCTGTGTCCGACTCTGCTGCTGCTGCCCAGTGTTTCCCCCATCACGAGTGCCATTCCTCTGCGGCGAGCAAGCGACGTCGTAAGGTCCGGCGGGAGAGCGCCCGAGTCGACGGGCCCCAAATCGACCTTGGGCGACGGCGAAAGGGGCCGGTAACTTGACAACGACACGGCGCGGCGAGGTCGTACCAGTCGAGTCGATTCGATCCAATCGTACTCTGATCGCGTAGCTATGGTCTGCGAGCTTACCGGGGGCGGGTCGGCGGGGAAAGAGGAACCGGAGAAAACCCGAGAGGCGCGAAAACTCGCCGCGAGAGCTCAAACGGCGCCTCGACGCCGCCCGCCCGCCGCTCGAACGGTTCTCGTCCCCCGAGCGCTCGTTGCCTACAGCTCTTGGACCGAAGCTGTGAATCCTCAGACAGTCCTACAGCTGCTGCTTGAACCTGGCGACTCTGTACGCATCCTCTCGGGTCCTGGCTCAAACTCGACCGCGCAAAGCGAGGCGGTGCAAAGCCGTGCTCGATCACCTCCCAAAAAGTTGCTCTACACGTACGGTCTATACGAGAGACGCTCTAGCCAGCGAACTGTTCAAAGCTCTCTGTGCTCCATCGGAGGTTTTGTCCTACGCTTCTCTCCTCAGCGCGAAACGGCGCTCGCCCCCTCGCCGCTGCTGCGAGTGGGCCCATGCACGCAAATCTCTCGCGCCCGCTCCTACGTCTTCCGCCCCCCAGCTTAGCATCGCACGTCTTTGCTCGGGCGCTACAGCGTGGGTCTGGTCTCGAGTGCCAATTCACCTCCGACGAGCTACAATGAATGAGCGGACTTGACCGGGTCCCGCGCCGCAACCCAACTCGGAAGGAACACTTCATGAGGGGGGCGAGGTGGTGGCCGCCAAGTAGGCGATTCTCTGAAGGAGAGATGCCGTTGTCCTCCGCCTCATATTGCGCTGTGTACCCTGGAGGGGCAAAGCGAAATCGCAGGAACCAGAGGGGGGTATCGGTGTTGTTTGAATTGCGGGTTCCTCAGTGTACAGGACCTCCTCGACTCGGGGGAGGAGTTTCTACTGCCAGCGGGTTTCGTTGTTGTGGTTGCTAAGACGGAGGGACAAAAAATGCGCGCGTGTATCGAGAGGTAGTGGCGACGACTGCTGACGGAAGAAACAGTTGCGAGGGAGGACGGAGACGATCGGAACAAGAACGACGGAAAAGAGGGATGTTGCTCTGCGTACTGAAAAGAGAGGACTGCGGCGAGATAACTGAGGGGAATCCCAAGAAGACAAGGAGACCTGAAATAGGGCGGGTGCAGAGCGAGAAGACAGGCGGGCAGGCCCATCACTCCTTGGTGGCGGTCACGGTCGAAGTTAACGGTGTCAGCCGCGGTCCGTGGGACGCCGCACCGGAAGCGAGGGAAGGTGTCGTCGGTCTCGAACCGATCAACGGCGTCTGCGGCGCCGGCGTCGCAGGGGCCGACCGGTTGTGTGCCAAATGCGACTGGACGAGCGAACCGGCCGCGAGGGCGCTCATAAGCGACAACTCGCCGGCCATGACGGACGCGCAGACGATCCGCGCGAGTTGTTGCGCGTTCGTGCCCGGCGAAGTCGGGTGCGGACCCTTGACGCCGAGCATTTCGAGCATCGCGGCCTGCGGGAGGAGGATCGTACCGCCGCCGACCGTACCGACCTCGATCGAGGGCATAGAGCAAGTGATCAACAAGTCCTTGCCGTCGTTGATCGCCTCCATCAGCGTCATGCAGTTGCTCGACTCGACGTTCTGCGCCGGGTCTTGTCCCGTCGCGAGGTAGATCGCCGTCAGGATGTTGGACGCGTGCGCGTTGAACCCGCCGACAGATCCGGCCATCGCCGAACCGATCAGGTTCTTTTGGATGTTGAGCCGGACGAGGTCATCGACGGTCGTCTTCAGGATCGACTTGACGGCGTCGCCAGGAACGATGCCTTCGGCGACGACACTCTTGCCGCGACCTTCGATCCAGTTGATCGCAGCCGGCTTCTTGTCCGTGCAGTAGTTGCCCGACAACGAGATGACCTTCATCTCGGGGAAGTAGTCGGTCATCATCAGGTCGAGCGCACGCTCGGTACCCTGGTGGGCGGCAGATCGCGTTCAGAGTCAGTCTTTCCGTTCAACGGTCGGCCAAGGGCCCCGCGATACGGTCGTCGCTCACCTTGGAAATCATGTTCATGCCCATCGCGTCACCGGTCTGGGTCGCGAACCGGACAAACAGAGTCCGGCCCGCCATCGCCGCCTTGAGGCTCTTGAGCCGGGCGAACCGCGACGTCGAGTTGAACGCCGCCTTGAGGATGTTGCTCCCTTCCTCCGAGTCGATCCATCGCTTCGCGGCGGCGCACATGACGACGCTCGGGAAGCCGAGGGCCGGACCACGGGTCATCGCGTCCTGGGTCACGACGGTCGTGACTCCGCCCGACACGTTGAGCGCCTTGCAACCGCGCGACGTCGACGCGACGAGAGCACCTTCAGTCGTCGCCATCGGGATCGGGAGGACGTGGCCGTCGATCCGGAGCGGACCGGCGATACCGACAGGGAGGGGCATGTACCCGACGACGTTCTCGCAGCACTGACCCATCACGCGCGAGTAGTCAAAGTGCAAGTACGGCAGGTCGGACTCTTCGAGCGTCTTGCGGGCCGAAGCGCGCGAGATCAGAGCCCGGCGGATGGCGACGGCGCGGACGTGGTCCTGGAGGAGCTTCTCGAGCGCATAGGCAGCCATCTTGCCCTTCTGGACCAGCTGGATGATCTCCTCGTCGTTCAGAAGCACAGCACCCTCGCCGCCGTTGAAGATCTTGACGCAGGTTTCGAGGTCGCGCGGGGTCTCGGGCACCTCGCCAGACGTGGCCGAGACGAGCGCGACGGTCGAAGGCGACAGCTTGAGGCGCGGGGCCACCGTACGCTCTTCCGGCACCTCCAGCTTCTCGGCGCTCGTGGCAGCAGCGGCGGCGGCGGCGGCCGGGCCATTGCGGAGGTTGCGCGTCCGGATGAGGATCGGCGAGCCGGGCGGCGAGTCTTCCGACGAGTCGCCATCGCCGCGCGGCTTCGTCGCTTCGACGGTGACGACGCTCGGCGCCTTCAGTTCGGCATCGCGCTCCGCCTTGCGCTCGTGCCTGTCGTATTCGCGCTGCATGCTCGCGGCGTCTTTCTGCGTCCACTCGTCCTGCAGCTCTTCCCGCAAGAGCGAGAACGAGCGCCGCAAACGTTCCTTGGCCGCTTCGTCATCGTCATTGTTCGCGTTGGCGCCAGTGCTAGCGAGCAGGACTCGCGCAGCAATCTCGGCCGCTGAGCCATGTCCAAAGCTGTCCGAGCCCGAAGCGATCCCCTTGAGGAGGTACCCGTTCAGGAAGAGCGAGAGACCGAGTGCGATGACGATCCATTTGGAGACGATCGGGTCGCCGACGAGGCGAGTCCAACGCGACAGGAACTGGTCGATGCTCGCAAACGACCCGGTCGAGGTGGCGAGGTCAGGCAGGGCGTCCGGAGCTGGAAGAGTCGACGCGATGGCAGGGAGAGTCCGGTCGACGGCGCGGAGATGGACGGCCGGAACGACGTGGACGAGGAGCTCTGTGCCGCCAGCGTGCGCTGCGACGAGCTGCAGGAGCGTTGAGGACAGGATCGGGTTGGTCGTGTCAACCTGTTGGACGTGCGAGCTCGAAGGCGCGTGGTCCATGTGGCGTCCGAGGGCCGTCTTGGCCGTCAGAGTCGTGACGAGGTTGAACGAGTGCAGCGTGAGGAATGCAGCGAGGAGGAGCACCTTGAGCCGCGCGGCCGGGTTGCTCGAGCGGTTCTTGTCACTCGGGGCGACACCAGTCAAGAGGTGGACAAGCCGTTCGCGGAAGGTCAATTCGGGAGCCTCGGACGCCGCGTCATCATCTGAAGCTTGAGCATCGGCGTCGCGGAACGAGTTCGGGTCGTCGAGGAGGCGGGCCAAGTCGGCGGACGAATCGGTCCGACGGAAGTGGCGCATGACCTTGATGCGGTGGATCTGGGTGCGCGCGCATGTCAGCAAGCAGCATCCCAAGAAGCGGTCTGAGCGAGTTAGACTGACCTCGACCATGATCGTCAAGATCGAGACGAAGAAGCCGACGAGGCAGAACGCATCCCAGACGAGGATGACGGCGGCAAGCTGGCAGAACTCGCGCAAACCCGCGACGCCCGACATGGCACCGATGAACAGGACTGCGACCTCGATGGCATAGTCGCGGATGATGGACGGGCCGGTCTTGGAGACGGCGCTCAGGACAATATCGCGACTCGGGACGGGCGGCGCGAACCGGAGGCCGAAGGGCGCTTGACTCGGAGTCGGAGCCTTGCCGTTACCGGTCGGAGTCGAGGTACCGCGCGTCGAGACGCCACCGTAGGCGCCACCGGGGCCGATCGCGTGGTGCGAGAAGACGGCGCGCGTCAGGACGAACGGCTTCTCGAACCCGATCGTAATGACGAGGAACGGGAGCGCTTCGCCCAGGAGGACCGGGTTGACTTGGATCTCGAGGTACCACGCGGTGAGGAGGGCGAACATGAACGCGACGCAGGACGAGGCGAGGGCCAGAGTCGCGAGGAGGAAACCGAGCGAGCTCGACGTCGGCTTGAGCGAGGTCGTCAAGCGGCGCATGTTGAGGTAGAGGGAGACAAAGGTCGAGTGCATGAGGACGTAGGCGATCAGCATGACAAAGATGTCGGCCGAGTCGGCACGCTGTCACGGAGGAGGCAGAAACGGGTCAGCCACCTGACGGTTACCCCGAGGCCGAGAGCCTCTTCGTACCTTGGCGAGTCCCCAGAAGCGGAGAACAAAGACCTTGGCGGCAAAGAGCATCCACTGGACGCTCTCCATCTCGCGCTTGCGGTCCTCGGACGGTTGATCAGGTCCCTCGACGACAAAGTCCTCGCGGCCCCGGTTAAAGAAGCTCGTGTACCGCTTCCGCCCGACCGACCGTTTGACCTTTTCGAGCGCGACGGTCTCGGTCTCGAGCGGGAGGATCGTGAAGTTGGACAGGAACTGGTTCGGTCCGACGAGCGAGGTGAAGGCGAACGACTTGACAGTCAAGTTGAGAGTCGGCTGGGTCTGGACGTTCCAGCAGTCGTTGCCGAGGCGGTAGCAGTCCTCGATTCCGTCAAACGCGAGCATCGAGTCGGCGCTCAACAGCTCTTTGACTTCGTTCTTGCGCGCAACCGACATGTCGTTCGGAGTTTCGACCACGAGCTGCCGGAGCCACAGTTCGACTCCGTTTGCTGGGGACGGCTCGGACGGTGACACCGAGTTCCACAAGCCGGTTGAAGGCGAGAAGGCGATGGAAGGATGCCGGTTGGCCGCGTTAATTGACGGCAGGACATCGTCGTCGTACAGTAGAAAGTCGGAGTTCCGGACGACCTGCTTGCGGGCCAGGGCGGCAGCGTATGTCAGCTCTCCGTCTGGCACAGGTCTGAAGTCGTTCAGAGTCCATAGACGGTGATCTTGTGGAACAAGGGCTCCCTCCTCGGACGAGCGGCTCGACCAGAGGAGGAGGAGCGCCCCCAAATCCTCGAGACGCGTCGGACGGGAGATCGCACGGCTCGAGGACGCGTCACTGACCTTGATGAGCTGGAAGTAGACGAGCGTCGCAGCGCAGAAGAACGTGACAATCGCCTCGATCGGGTACTTTGTCCCTAATTTCGCGAGGCGGAGGATGGGCGGCCTTAGCGACGAGAAGCTCGACGACGACATGGCAAACACCATCTGATGATCCTCAGCTAGCCTGAATCCTGGACGCGTTCGCGCGTACGGGTACGGGCTGAGCGGCGGTTGACGCGGCTGCCGACAAAGGAAGAAGGCGGAAAAGTTGAAAGCGAGACGCGACGAGATCGCGTGTCGTCCCTTCAATGCCTCGCTATAGACCGAGTCGAATCGAGCCGAGTCGAGTCGAGGAGTTCCCAGAGAGATGCAGCTGTTGAGGCTGGTCCCTTGTACAGTCAAGAGTCTGGGTGAGCAGACGCGGCAGGCAGTGCGAGTCGTCGTGCGACTTTCTCGCGCCGCGCCGACTGGCTGGTGGTGGAACGATCGCTTTCTCTCGACGCAGGGGCGATCTCTATGGCACTCGTACATCTGGATCACATCTCGGTTGGCATGCTTACGAAGCTCCTGCCTGCCCGACGCGCGCAGCATCCCGACTATAGAGCGGAAGAACCGACAAATTCTCACACGGACCTATAGAGGCGACTGGACGCTCTAGATGGCGTACGCGGACCTTGTCGTGGGGCCTAGAGCACAGAAGCTATACGCCGTGCATCATAGTGAGAGGGCGCCCACAAGCCCGCTTTGACGAGCGACGCGTCTCGCAGCAACACGCAGCGAGATGCCGTGTGACGTGGGAGCGTCGTAAGCCCGAAAAGGCAAGCCTTGCGGTATGCTACCGCCCATTTTGGGAACTCCAGGAATCGGCTTCCGCACGCGCCTAGGTGCTACCGAGCGGCGCCTCAAACGGTATTTTGAGCCACTTCGCCCCGCCTTCCACACCCACTATAGTGTCTCACTGACAAGCCCGATCGCCTTTTAGGCTCTATGAATGACCATCTGGCTCTTCTAACCGTCACTAGAGGGGTCGTAGAGAGCGAGAGAGCCGTCAGCCGGCTTGTTTACCAGCGACGGGGCGCTCCTTCCGAGTCGCACGGCCAGGCGCCAAGTCACATCGATTCCCGCGCGCGTTGCATCGGCTCTTGAACGACAACTAGCCCGCTTTGCGCTTCACCTCTTAACTTCCTTCTCTTCACTTTTCCAGCCCTCTTCACCCCGTTTCTAATGGCTCGCACTAGTAAGTTTTCCTATACCTCGCTCGACATACACCCTTCCGCATACTTTCACCTGCACCTCGCCGTGTGACTCGAGCTGGTCTATATAGACCAACTCTATAGTGCACCTCGACGTGTATGGCTCCCTTCTCTCGTCGTCGCTGTCGTCTGGCTATAGCCTGTGCGCGGTGGTGAAGCCGGCTCTACGCGCCTGAGACCAAACATCAACAACAAACAAACAACAGCATCTCTCGATCGACGCTGACTCCCAATCTCCTTCTGCAGAGCAAACCGCCCGCAAGTCGACCGGTGGCAAGGCCCCGCGTAAGCAGCTCGCCGCCAAGGCCGCCCGCAAGTCGGCGCCGCAGACCGGTGGTGTAAAGAAGCCTCACCGCGTAAGTCTCTTCGCCTTGGAGTTGACCGTCCGCCTCTCTCCGGTCGCTGACCTACAGCCCCGTTCAACCTACCAGTACAAGCCGGGTACCGTCGCTCTTCGTGAGATTCGTCGTTACCAGAAGTCGACCGAGCTCCTCATCCGCAAGCTGCCGTGAGTGTCTTTTCTCGTCGACGCCGTCCCGCTTCCCTCGTTTGCCCCAAGCTGACCTCAATCGCCATTCTCGCCTAATAGCTTCCAGCGTCTTGTCCGTGAGATCGCTCAGGACTTCAAGACCGACCTCCGCTTCCAGTCGTCGGCGATCGGCGCTCTCCAGGAGGCCGCTGAGGCGTACCTCGTCTCGCTCTTTGAGGACACCAACTTGGCCGCCATCCACGCCAAGCGTGTCACCATCCAGCCCAAGGGTAAGCCGAGCTTGATCATCTGTCGTTGCTGTTGCGGTCGAGGCTGACTCGAACCTGTCTTCTCCTACTCGTAGACATCCAGCTTGCGCGTCGTCTTCGTGGCGAGCGCTCGTAACGCGCTCTAGCATGGACACTCGTCTCGCTTGCTGCCTCTATCCCCCTCTTCGTCTTTCGCTCTCCCCGCTTGCTTTGAGCTTTTTACCCTCCTCTTCCTTTTACACCTACCTCATCGCTTTGAGCCCCCGCCTCTCCTGCATTCGCCAATCTGTTGTGCCGTCCATACCCTCCATCTCACGTTGCGCGAAACGATGACGCCTTTTACCGCATCAGTGGTCGAGTGAGAGGCGCGTATACTTGAGCAGAAGAGAGAGACTTCGCGTGTCCGTCCGATCCTCCGTGCAGCGCCGTGCCGGATCATCGGTATATTCAACCGGACCAAGGACAAAAGTTAAGGGCTTCAAACTCGAGAGAGCTTTACCGTGCAGTCGAGGGAGAGAGGGGAGATGCATGAAAGCTCGAATCGTGCGCTTCGGTTTTCGCGGATGTGCTTCAGCTCGCATCCGAGCGGACCAACTATCATAGCGTTGAGGCCCGCGCCTACTTCTCGCTGGACGTAAGGCCGCAGCTCGCCCTCTGGCCGCCGGGTCCCGAATCCGATGTACCATCCCATGATAAAAGCTGCCTGCAGGTCGACCGGCAGCAACCGCTCAGACCCTCCTGACCGGAAAATCAGTTTCGCCGCGTGCCCGACGACTGCGCGATGTATGCGCGTGGACGGCAGCAACCCCGAAACCGCTAAAAAGTACGCTAGTCAGGTCCGCAGCGGTCGATCACCCGCCCTTGCGGTCCGCAATTTCCGGTCGCCAGTTTTCGATTGGCTCCGAGTTGCTCTCTCGGATCGCGGGCTGCTCGATGTAACGGGCCGTACTGGCCAAACGCCGGTGCTTTTCTCAGCAGAGAGGCGGAAGATGCTTCGCCGCTCTCTCGAGGTCAGGCCCACGGATTTTCGAACAGCCGAGTGCGGGGACACTTCGCAGGTGGAGTTCCTTACGATCAGCAGGGATGCTTCCCTTCCTTACACACTCACTTGCTACAAAAAAGAGCGCGAGAAGCTATGTTGCTGCCGGCTGTCTCGAGCGCTGCTGCGGCGCTGCTTTGCCTTTTCGGCGAATCTCACGCTTCCCCCGTCTTGCGCCGCTGGGGCCTCGACTACAAGCCGTCCGTCGTGATCAAGAACGGCACCGTGAATGGTGCCTACCTACCGACCTTTGACCAAGACGCCTTCTTGGGCGTTCCGTTCGCACAGCCCCCAGTCGGCGACCTGCGCTTGCGCCGACCGCAAAGTCTCAACACGTCGTTCACCGGCGGAGCTTACGAAGCGACCGAGTACTCGCCCTTCGTGAGTTACTCCCCAATGACACTCGTGTGCGTGTGCAAACGTCTGACAACCAGTCCGCAGTGTCCGGGCGTCGGTGGCGATGACTGGCCTTATCCTCTCAGCGAAGACTGCCTGCGCCTGAACGTCATCCGCCCGACCGGTACTCAAGAAGGCGACAAGCTCCCTGTCGGCTACTGGATTTATGGTGGCGGGTTCCAGATGGGAGGCAACGCCGACCGACGCTGTAAGCGGGCCAGGAAGAACTAATTGCCCGTTCCAACCAGGAACTGACCATGGCCCCGCGCCACAGACAACGCGAGCTACATCGTACAGCGCTCGGTCGAGATGGGCAAACCTATCATGGTCGTTCAGATCAACTACCGCGTCGCTGCGCTCGGCTTTATGAGCTCGACCCAACTCGAAAAGGAGGGCAACCTCAACCTCGGTCTGTACGACCAGCGGCTCGGCCTGCACTGGGTCCAGGAGAACATCGCATCTTTCGGCGGCGACCCCGGTAGCGTCACCATCTGGGGCGAGAGCGCGGGCGCCGTGTCCGTCTCGGACCACTTGCTCGCGTACGCCGAAAAGGAGACTTCGCTCTTCCACGCCGCCATTCTCGAGTCCGGCACCTCTTTCACGTTGACCTACCCAGCCATCAATACGGCTTATCAGCCGCTCTTCGAAAAGGTCGTGAATCAGACCGGCTGCGGTCAAGCGAGCGACGCATTGGGGTGCCTGCGCGGCCTCTCGCTCGAAGCCTTCAACGCCTCGGCTTCCGCCTTCACATGGAACCCGGTGATTGACGGAGACCTCATCTCGGACTATCCGTCTACCGTTCTCGCGGCTGGAGACTACGTCAAGGTGCCGTTGCTTATCGGCGGTGAGCCCCTCGGGCCTTCTCAAGCGGATCTCGATTGACACTGAACTCTTAGCATCGCAGCCAACACTGACGAGGGTACAGCCTTCGGTCCGAAGCACATGAACACGACGGCGGATCTCAAGAACGTGATCTACCAGAGCTACCCGCAAATGTCGAATGCGAGTGTCGAAAAGCTCCTCGAGCTTTACCCGAACGACCCGCGCGTCGGATGCCCGTACGGCACAGGCGATGGTCTCGCGTCGACTGGACCGCTCGACAAGGTGTCAAATTCGATCTACGGGTGAGTGAGGGCCTTGGACGCATCGATCGTCGGATCCTGCGTCTGACGATTCCTCGCTTGGTCTCTTCGCTAGCGACACCTACATGGTCGCCGGGCGCCGCTATCTCGCCGAGCTTATGGCCAAGTATCAGCCCGTGTACTCTTACCGCTTTGATCAACCCAGCGAGAATCTGACGATCGAGATCGGCGTGAGTCCTCCTTTTCCGCGCCCGGATCGCTTGCAAACCGCTCTCATACCCGTTATTCGACCCATGCAGTCTACGCACTTCCAAGAAGTGGCTTTCGTATTCAGTGTACGTCCTCGGGCGACCTCTAGAGGTCCAGGGAAGCCTCCCTGATGAGAACCGCGATCTTTCGAATCCGCAGTACCCGTTCCCGACCGCCAACACGCTCAGCACGCGTCCCGGTGACGCCGAACTTGCGCACCTTATGACCTCACAGTGGGCGAGCTTTATCCACGACCATACGCCGAACAACAACGGCGTCCAGAACGCCACGCAGTGGCCGAACTATCAAGACGCGGCTCGGAACTTTGTTTTCCAGCGCCAGACGTCCTACATCGAGAATGACGACTTCCGCAAGGAGCCTATCGCGTTCTTGAACTCGCTCGGAACGCAGCTCTCATGCTAGCTGTTCTTCCTCGATCCGCTTTTAGCGGCCTCAAATTGCGGTCCAAAAAAATTAGCCCTTTTCCTCCGATGAGCAGTATCAAAGCAATATCCTCATGACCTTGATCGGATTGACCCACGGAGCGCCGCGAGAAAGGATGACACCGGCGCGCGCGAGCAGAATGAGAAAGCGGAAGGTGATGATGAGAGGACCTTCGCTTAATTATTCGCCACGTACGCTGCTATCGCTACCGGGTCAGGCAGCCGGTCTCACTCCCTTAGATGCGCAGCGATAAGGTACATGAAGCCCAGGACACTCGCGATCACCGCCCTCCTCTGCTGTGCTATCCGCTCGGTTTTTCCCCCACACCCGACTTCGCCGACACCTCGGAATGCCGCGGCGGAGAGTGTCTACCCAGCTGGAAAACACGCGGCTCAGGCTTGATTCTGCTCTAGGCCCACGGTTCTGCGATAAGGCGACGGAGCGCCAAGTCGGTGCTCTCGCCGGCCTCCGCGGTGTTGCGAGGACCTGATCAAAAGCGGACATCAGTTGACCATACAGCCATGCTTGCTCTATACATCTCTTACTGCTCTCTGTTCATTCGTGATAAGTTATGCTGCTGCCGACTGTCTCGAGCGGTGTGGCGCTGCTTTGCCTTTTCGGCGAATCCCACGCTTCCCCCGTCTTGCGCCGCTGGGGCCTCGACTACAAGCCGTCCGTCGTGATCAAGAACGGTACCGTGACCGGTGCCTACCTACCGACCTTTGATCAGGACGCCTTCTTGGGCGTTCCGTTCGCTCAGCCGCCGGTCGGCGACCTACGCTTGCGCCGGCCGCAGAGTCTCAACACGTCGTTCCCCGGCGGAACGTACGAAGCGACGGAGCTCTCGCCCTTCGTAAGTTGTCCGGTTAACGCAGAAGCGAGCATCTGTCTGACAACCAGCATTCAGTGTCCGGGCGTTGGCAGCGGCACGTGGTCTTACCCTCTCAGCGAAGACTGCCTGCGTCTCAACATCATCCGCCCGACGGGTACCAATGAGGGTGACAAGCTCCCCGTCGGCTATTGGATCTACGGCGGGAGCTTCCAGCAAGGAGGAAATGCCGACCAGCGCCGTGAGCACGAGGAGATTGGGGAACGTGGCTGCCCCCGCAAGACACTCACAAGCGATTGGCCCTGCAGACAACGCGAGCTACATTGTACAGCGCTCCGTTGAGATGGGCAAACCCATTATGGTTGTCTCGATCAACTACCGCGTCGCCGCGCTCGGCTTCATGAGCTCGATCGAACTCGAGAAGGAAGGCAACCTCAATCTCGGCCTCTACGACCAGCGGCTCGGCCTTCACTGGGTCCAGGAGAACATTGCGTCTTTCGGCGGCGATCCCGGCAGCGTCACGATCTGGGGCGAGAGCGCGGGCGCCATGTCCGTTTCGAACCACTTGCTCGCGTACGCCGAAAAGGAGACTTCGCTCTTTCACGCCGCCATTCTCGAGTCTGGCACATCTCTCACCTCGGCATTCCCGAAGATTGAGACGGCCTATCAGCCGCTCTTCGACAAGGTTGTGAACGAGACCGGTTGCGGTCAAGCGACCGAAGCACTCGCTTGCCTTCGCGGTCTCTCACTCGAAGCCTTCAACGCCTCGGCTTCCGCTTTCTGGTGGGATCTCGTTATCGATGGTGATCTGATCTCGACCTTTCCGTCTTCCGTTCTCACGACTGGCGACTACGTCAAGGTTCCGCTGCTGATCGGCGGTAAGTTCAGCCGACCTTCTCAAGCAAGATGCGCGGCCCTGACCAAGTTTGTAAACGCAGCCAACACCGACGAAGGCGCCGTCATTGCGCCGAAGCACATGAACACGTCCGCGGATCTTAAAGCCGCCATCCGCCGGAGCTACCCGCTGTTGACGAACACCAGTATTGAGACGATGCTCGATTTGTACCCGAACGACCCGCGCATTGGTTCGCCCTACGGCACCGGCGACAACATCTTGAAGAGCGGACCGCTAGACAAGGTGTCCAACTCAATCTACGGGTACGCTTTCTTTCCTGGGAACGAGCCCGCCTCAAGAGTCGGTAGCCTCTAGTGACAGCATTCCCTCGAGGCTGATAGTCGAGCTCTACAGCGACATCTTCCAGATTGCTGGGCGCCGATACCTCGCCGAGCAAATGGCGGAACATCGCCCGGTGTACTCGTACCGCTACAACAACCCTACCGAGAATGCGACAATCGACGTAGGCGTGCAACACGCCGCCGAATTGCCTTTCGTCTTCTCTGTACGCTTTCGTGAAGCTTCTCGAGGTACACGGAAGCCCCCCTAACCTCGGTCTCTCGCGTCTGCAGACCGGCGAGACGCTCGATAACCGTCCCGGCGACGCAGAACTCGCGCACCTGATGACTTCGCAATGGGCGAGCTTCATTCACGACCACACGCCGAACAATCATGGCATTCCGAACGCCACCGAGTGGCCGAACTATCAAGAAGCCGCTCGCAACTTTGTCTTCCAGCGCCAGACGTCCTACATCGAGGATGACGACTTCCGCAAGGAGCCTATCGCGTTTTTAAACTCGCTCGGAACGCAACTCTCACACTGACGCTTCGTAGTCCGGCCATCCTCAATTGGGGCGTTCTCACGCTCAATGGGCGCTCTTCCGATCCGTCTTCGCAGCCTTCCTCACATCCGTGTCTCTGATCTGTATGCTTGTTTCCCTCTGCTCGGCCACGTAATCTGCTATTGCTTCAGTTACTCCTCGGCTATCGGGACTCCGCTGTGGACTCGCTGGGCAATATCGACTCGTGCGAGCAGGCAAGGAGTATGCAGAGGAGCCATGGGAGCACGAAATGCGAAGGCCTTGTCGCGACTACGCAAATGCTGCTGCTGCCGCCGAGTCGAACGATGCCATGCGAGCCGCAGCTGTCTCGTCGCGCCGAACTAGGTTGTCGAGAACCAGGCCGAACACGCTGGCAATGCGCCAGATTGTTGCCAGCTGTGCGAGGTGCTGCGACGTCGTTCGGAGGATTTGGACAGAGACGCCGCTACTCTCGCGATTGCTCGAGATAGTCAACGACAGGTCGGCGAGAGACGCCGGTCCGCCGAGGGCGAGCCAGATACCGGCATCCGGCGCTTCGGCTCCTTGGAGGTCAGCGTCGAGCGGGAACGGCGAGCCCTTCTCGGGCGGTGATTCGGACGCCGAGGTGATCTGGACAGATAGGACCGAGCGCGAGTAGACGTAGAGGCAGAGGCCGGCGTAGAACAGGGCCGACGGTTCAAAGGTGGCTGAAGATGGGATCGATCCATCAGCACTGGCAGACCGGCCTCACGATCGTGAAGCCACTCACCATGTGTGGGATAGTCGCGAACAATACGCAGAATCTGCCCAGAATGTAGCGCGATCGTGCGCGCCCGCTCCGCCTGGCTGCCCATCCAGCTCGTCCACTTGTCGAGCGTGTTCATCGCCGCCACTTCACCCGCCTTCAAGGCAACGAGGTCGAGCTCTTCGAGCGGGATGTGCGTCGCCAAATGCGCGAGATGATAGCCGACTCGAGGCGCCGCATACACGCTCGGCTCATCGATCGAGTTGGCGTTTCCGCCGAAACGTGGTGTAAACTCGTCCGGTCCCCGACTGAGGCGGCAAAGCGAGCGGCGTATTTGCGTCGTAACGAGTTCGGCATGGTTCGTCAAGCCCGACAGGTGTAGCTGGCGAGCGTTGTGGACCATCAGGTGTAAGCCCTGGATCAAGACCCTGTCGAGGGGAGTCGCGCCTGTCAGCATCGCTTTACTGTTCGACGAGACGTGATGTCGACTCACTGAGCGCCGAACGGACCGAGCGAGATCGACGCCGGCAGCGGCACCGACGACTCGGACGCAAGCAGCTTTGCTAGCGTTTGGACCGCCATGGGTTCTTGGTAGCCGCGCTTCAGCTCGAGCCATTCCTCCGCTGACGGCGCTTCCCCTTTCGGCAGAGCACGTCAGAATCTTGCAAGGGCAAAGTACGAGAGGAGAGAGCGACTCACAGAGTTTTTCGGGACAAGGCAGCAGCGTCTTGATCTCCGACGCGTTGATGATCGGCGGGGTGTGCATGAGCGTCGTGACTTCGCCCTCGAGGACTGCAACATTGCTATGGTGAGCACGTAGAACTGTCGCCAAAATTGGTCGCGTCTGTTGACTCACCGAAACAAGCCATGGCGGTCCTTCGCCTCTCCTCATTGGCGATGAACGCCTTCCACTGCGCGACGGGCGAGTCGTCGACCGGCTTATGCAGCAACGACTCGTCAAAGACGCGCAGTCGACGCAGGATGGCAACGTGCACGCCGCGTAATGCTTCGGTGAGCTCGATCGTCCTGAGAGTGCCAATCCCCGTCAGCCTGACAACGAGTCTCAGATCGCTGCTGATTGGCTCACCTCGCCGATCCGATCCATCGCAAAGTGCAAGCAAGAAGCTGACTTTGAGCCTGCAGAGACGCGGAAAGTCAGCCTCGCCTTCGGCGTGTCTACGGGATCCGAGCAGACTCACAACCGGCAAACTTCTTGCTAGACGGTTATCCCGATTGATCAGATGCTCGACTCCGCGCCGGGCGACCTCGATCATGACCCGACCGAGCTGGAAGGCACCAGGCACGGGCGCGTAGATCGCGCCGACGCCGAGAATGATGAGCAGGAGTTGACCGAGCGTCTTCTTCGGCGAGAAGGATGGGACATGGAACATCGGCATGACGCGATGGCAGTGTTGGAAGTAAAGACCGCATAGCAGGTCTGCCACCGGAAGACAGCACGAGGGTCAGTCACACGAGTCGAAGCGGAGGCACGGAAAACAGCGGCTCACCAAAGACCGACAGCGGGATCTTTGCCAGCGAACGGTAGATCGCATGATACTCGTCGTCCGACAACTGCGCGAACCGCAACGTCTCGAGGAGGGCGATCCGCGTGTCCTCGTCGAACTTCGGGATCCGACTCGCGCTGCCGCCGAGCGCCGTCCCGCCAATCATCAAGAGCGACAGCGATGCCTCGCTCTCGAGCCGGATCGCCGACTCCTCGCCCGTCGGATCCCAGACCATCGGCCAACTCGGCGCCGTCCTCGCGTGGGGCCGTTTCGGCAAGCCCCTGTCAGGGCCGTAACCGTTGCCGCCAAAGATGCCACTCGTAAGCCCGCCCGCCGATCCGCTCGCAAACGGGTTCGAGCCGGACGCGTGCTCGCCTTTCGACGCTCCATTAGCGCCCCCTTCGTCTGCTCCGCCGTGCCCATCATCACTTTCGGGTCGTGGCGAGCCGTGCCGCGAAGGCAAACCCGACGCCGAGATCATGATTCTCCTTCTCCGACCCTGCGCGTGCGGGCTACTCGACGAAGTCGGACTCGGCTCAGTCAAGTCGCTGAGCAGTCCGACCGAACCGGCATTGGCGACAGCGGCGATTCCACCCGAGGAGGTCGAGGTTGACCCGATCAAGCCGCCATGGGCCTCAGCTGGGACAGTGACGGTAACGGAAGCCGAGATCTGCGCCGTGTGCGGCGCGACGCTCGAGGCAAGGTGAGGTGCGGCGGGAGGAGAGGTGAGGAAGCTGGACCAGAACATGCCGTCGTCGGCGGGGAGATAGAAGGCCGCCGCCAAGTCGGCTTCGAGTCCGGAGGGGAAGCCGCCATAAGCGTCGACAGCGGGGAAGCCGTTGAACTGCTGTTGAGCTTGTTGTTGTTGCTGCTGCTGCTGCGTAGCTTGTGATTGAGCATGGTACGGCGGTTCCACTGGCTGTGCGTGCTGCTGCTGCTGCTGCAGCGCGAGCGAGACAAAATTGTCGAGGTTCTCGCGCGGCGCGCCGGACACCGCGTCGACGCTACTGCCGCGACCGAGCGCCGACGGCGGCACTGGCAGAGTCATGTGCCCGTTCTGCTGGGCTTCGTCTGCCCCGCGCGACGTGCCGAGGACCATGAACTCGCTCGTGTGCAGAGTCCCAGGTGCGGCTGTTGCTGGCGGAAAGACTGGCGGCATCGGCGGCATCATAGAAGTATGCGATTGGTACTGTGAATGGTGCGGCGGCGAGTTTGACGTCGATTGGAACGCATCGGCGACCGAGATATCTCCAAGCCCGTTCGCCCCGCCAGCTGTCCCGTTCGAGCTAGCGTAAGCAGCGGGAGGGACGGAACCTTCTGTGTCTTGACTGCCGATGCGGACTCGCTTCGACGGTCGCGCAGACGTCGGTTCAAACTCGCATTCGCGACCGAGTTCGACGCAGCGTTGGCACGGCTTGTCGCCCGAGCACTTTGCCTGCCGTCAAGCCTCTGTCAGAATCAAAGGCCACGAAGGGAGAGGGGAATAGCGCGCACCTTGGCAGAAGCGCAAGAGCGGCAAGCTATGAATCGAGGGGAAGCGGTCGCGGTCAGCCGTCGATTTCTCCAATGCTCCTTCGGCCGCGGCCGGCAGCTCACCTCTTGACACTCGGTTCAATCCCCGCACCCTAGTGTAGCTTCCGCCGCCTGTTCCGCTGCTCCCTTCAGTCTGCTGCCCGGCCGCAGCTCCGTGATTGTCTGCCGGCCTGCGGTCCCGCTCGTGAATCTTGAGATGCCGCTGCAGGACGTCGGTCCGCGCGAACGATTTGCCGCACTGCATGCAGCCCCCGTCAGCCTGCCAGTTGGTCCAAGACGGAAAGCGGACAAGCGGAACGGACCTCGTCGCAAGTGTAGCTGTGCGCCGGGTCGTGACTTTTGACGTGCCGGTCGAGGTGTTCGATCCTCGCGTAACTCGCCGTACAGCCCGGGTGTTGGCACTGCAGCGCGGTACCAAGTCAGCTCCGGCACGTCACGCAGGCTGGAGAGACTATAGAGCTCTGGTCCTCCTCCATGGCTGCCAGCTCCCGCCTGACCGCGGCGATGTTGTGCCGGCGTGGGGACTTTTTTGATTCCCGATGGTCTCGGAAGAAGGCACCGGGCGACTCACGACGTGCGGACGCGCAGGCGGCTGTTTGGACTGGTTCGCTGGATTCGGAGCAGGACCAGCATGGTCCTCACCCGGATCCGACATCTCGCCTCAGTCTGCCGTCGAATGCAGGATCCTTTTGCCCCGTGTTCCGGCACTGCGTGGGAGGGAGGATCCCGACGGGCCGCGGGCGGCGACAATTTTCCGCGCTCAGATCTTGAGATTGCTTCAAACTATGACGAAATACGGAGGCGAACGTCGTTAGATTAGCGAGAAACGGAAAGCCGCTAGCCCGCCCGCTCGGACTCTCGACGTTCGAAGGAAGCGGAGCCTTGCCACTCCGCAGCAGGACTGGAGGCATTCGCCTCGAGCATCGTAGCGCCAGCTGTCACGGCCGGTCCTTCGATCGTGGGCACGCGTCGCCCTGGCAAAGGGAACCGTCTTCCAGTTGACCGTAGCCTTTCACCGCTCGGTAGAGTCGGCGTCTCCTCTCATCGATCCTCAATTTGCTGCGGCACAAATGCCCGACGCCTCGGACGAGGACTCCTTTTCCACGCAGCTTCTGCGTTTCAGGTGCCCCTCTAGGTCAGTAGTGTCAGCGCACTGCCGGCTCCGGGCTTGGAGGGACAGGAGAAAAAGCTCAAAACTCACACGGACAAAGATCCGGGCTCTGGTTCTGAGTATAGCTTTGACGAGTCACCGCAAGCTCTTAATAGCGGACCGCGAGAAGCCAAGAGACTGCGCATCATGAACGTGCTGGGCTGGATCTTGCACCGTCGCGAAGCGCTTCGGGAGGAGGTTTCCACCGGAACCACGGGCCAGTTGCCTAAGACGTTGTCTGGCCCCTTCCATCGCCCGGGAGTTCAGGCACGAAGCCCTGAGTATCGAGCCGTCTTGCAAAGAGAATAAGCCAAGGACTGAGCGGAAGGGCGGGCAGACGCTCGGGATCCTTCCTTTTCCCGCACCGAGGACCCGAGCAGTTCAGCCGTCTCCTCGTTGCATCGAAAGACACGCACTGACATCCGGCAGCTACAACAGCTCTTGGTGAGACTGGTAAGCCGCTACAGCTCGATGACGCCTCTCATGACCCTCCTCGCGCTCCCCTTCAAATCGACCCGCCGGGTCTTCTCATCGAGCTTGACGACCATCTCGCCTCCGCGTCGGCTGACCTGTTTCGCTCTCAGCGAGCTCGTAGTCTGCGCTCGCTTCGAGTCGTGAAGGCGCGAAAGGGACTGATCGTTGAGGAGCCAGAACGGAGCGAGTGCAGTGTGAGCTGCGCCGGTCTGCACGAAAGCCCTGGCAGGTCAGTCCACGGCTTGACTTGGAGGACCTTCTGTACGTCTTGGAAAAGACCGGAACGCACGACGGGGTCTTCCGGGACACCGAATGCGGGCGCAAACACGCGCGAAAAGATGTCGAATCCGGATTCGGCCGGGGCGGGGCAGGTGAGGATAATCAATTCGCCAATGTCGGCCTGGCGACGGCGAGGGCGGTCAGTCCCTTATCCACTTGACAGCAGATCATGCAAGCTTTGTCACGTACGAAGGGCGTCGGGTCGATCTCGAGGCTTTCGAGTTCCGTACCTGCTTCGAATTCGACAATGGGAGCCTTTTGCCCGTCCCACCACCCGACGCGCACCACTTTGCTCGTGTCGAACGCTTTGACAGCTCTCGAGACCGCCTCCATGATCTTGGGCCGACGGCGATGGCCGTCTTCGAGCGTGATGAGAGGCGCGGCGGGGAAATCGAGCGCGATCAAGTCCGACTTTTCATTGCTGCCGTCGTCAGTGACACGACGAGCGGTGAGCGTGCCGCTGTGTCGGGTCTGAAAGGTGATGGTCTTCGCTTCGGGGTGGTGAGAGGTGAAGAGCGTATGGGCGGTGGCGAGCGTGGCGTGGCCGCTGACGGTGAGTGCCTCAGAGGACCGTCAGCGGTGCAAGTCGCGTTTTTTTTAGGACGGCTGCGCTCCCGTTATACTCACCACAGCGGAACCTGTACAGATGAGCTTCTCGTCAGTTTGGAACGACTCGCAAATGGCTCTCTCACGCCCGGAAAGAAGGCGCACCTCTGTCATGGGAGTCCTCCACCTCAACTCGTAGACCGGTTCCAGCGCCGTTCCGCCGTCGAGCAGCTGACAGAATGCCGTCTCCGACAAGTTGAACTCGGCCGCGATTTGCTGTGCGAGCGCGTCGTCCGCGGCGAGGGTCGCGTCGGGCCAAACGATGACGGCGGCCGGGTTGCCGCCGAACGGGCTCGACGTAAAGGCGTCGACGGTCGTGTAAGCGAGTTCGCGAGGGGCCATGTCGAGCTGGAGCCGCTTGAAGTGGTGGTCCTGAGTACTTCAGTTGGTAGCAGTGAGAGGAGAAGGGACATCCACCGTTTGTCGTTGGGCTCCACATCGCAAGCCAGAGTCAAGTCGAGTTTCGACGGAAGAGTCAGGGAAGGCATAGCCCTGCATCGCTCATATTGCGCCATACAGCACCAGAAAGGGCCTCCACAATCGGAGGAACGGATACCGGAGGGAAAGCTCCCTTTCTTTTTCAATTCTTCCTCCTGCCATGAGCTCTGCTTCCTTCAGTCGACGACGTCGCTCTCTACCTTTCCTCCCGTCCGGACTCGAGGCCGGAGGGAGAGATTAGAGCCCGCCAGCGCTCTTTCACAGCTCCAGTACAGCCCTCGTCCTGGTCCTGACCCGCCTGATCAGTCAAACTCGCCGATATCTCGTCGAACTCGACGACCATCTCGCCTCCATGCTCGCTGAGCTGGTTTGCGCGGAGTCGCTTCAGAGAACGGTTTCTGTCGAGGCTGAAGGCGAGACAAAGAGGCTGCGTCCGATGGCCAAAGGGGCGCCAGGCCCCAGAGCAGTATGCGCGGATCTAGTCTGCTGGACCGTGGCTCTCGGGAGTCAGATACTCTGACAGGCGAGCTTTGAAAGTGAACATAAGACAGAGAACACGACGATGAACCACTCACAACGGCGTCTTCGGGAATGCCCATAGCGGGGCGAGAGACTCGAGCATAGATGTCATGGCGCGACTCAGGGGGCACTGAGCACGTCAAAATCACGGCTTCGCCTGGATCGGCCTGTGCATATTGTACACGCACGTCAGAGCTGTTAAGTGTCTCGCAGAGGATGCAAGCGTCAGGGACGCACCAGGATTTCGGGCTCGGCTTCGAGGTGCTCGAGATCGGGCCCCACCGACAGCTCTACGATCGGAGTCTAATGCCCGTCCCACCACCCAGTTCAGAGGACGACACTCCCTTCTAGGCCTTCCACTGCCCGGATGACCGCTTCAAGGATCCTGCCGGATGACCGCTTCAAGGATCCTGAGCCTCCGCCGGTGTCCGTCTTTGAGCGTCATGAATTGCGCCGCGGGGGAATCGAGGGAGACGCCGCCGTCTGCGACGCAACAAGCGGTGAAGGTCCCACTCTCTCAGCTTTGAAGTCAGATCGAATTCGCCGAGGGAAGTAGCGAGATGAAGAGGGAGTGCGCAGTCGCGAGAGTCGCGTGCCAACTGTCTCGTGCTACACGATGACGGCGGCCGGGTTACCGGAGGCGAGGGAAAGGCGCCAGGCGTCCCGAAGAGGGAGCTCGACTGGCAGTATTGCCTTTAACGGGCGTTGACAGTATAAGCTCGAGCAGGGCCTTGTCAAGAGAGGATTGCACGCGCGTGTGAGGGGCGCCCGAACCAAGTGTGAGGGAGTCCAGCGGGGACGACTCAAGCGTCGGATGTAGAGCAAACACAGCGAGGAGTAGCTCGGGATGAATCGTGGTCCAGCAGGGCGTAAGCGATTGGAAGCTCATGCTTGAGTGTGAGCGCTACGCTGTGCGTGTATGCGTGGGAGTCCACATTGAGCCGTCAGTGGTCACCGTCCTCGGCCGAAACTCGGACGAGAACGTGCCGACAATCGGCGCCTCGCGCCTTAGACCTCTCACAAGCGGCCACCTGTACCAGACTCGCAAGCTTGCGGCGACAGTGGGAGCATGCCTTGACACCCCCTCAAGAGCAAGACGACAGCGACAGCCTTCGCCCGCCCCGCTCGAACCTCGCCGAAAGAACCTCATCACCGCAAGGCAGCTCTGTACGGCTGCAGTGACCTGGACTTGGATTGGCCGACGCTTTGGAGGCCGGACTGAATCGGACAAGCCGGCAAACAAGTTGCTCCCGCGAAACGGCAAACCGCTCAAATCGGCAGTGATCCGTCTCCGCCGCATCGACACCTGCACCAGAACACGCCCGCGGCACGATAAGGCGGACGCCGACAATGAGCGAACCGGCGTGGAAGCGGTGGCTCGGCAGGACCTTTACAGTTCCGAATACGGGCTCGGCGGCAAGGGATCACCTCGCAGGCGAAAGAACTGTCCTCGCTTGGCTGAGGACGAGCATGGTTCTCACGACTATAGGCATAAGTGAGCGTGTATCAGACTCAAGGAGAACCTTACAAGAGCGCTGACGCGCTAAAACCTTCGCGCAGCTCTCGCGCAACTGCTCCTCCTCCCGTCGTCGGCCTTTGGGTCTCAAGCTGCCCAGGTCTCTTCAATCTCGAACAGTCGAGTTATGTCGACATCACAGGGGCTCGATGCGTCGCAGCTCCTCGTCTCGCTTCAAGCCGAGTCCGATCCGGCAGTGCGGGCGCTCGTCCAGCTCGTCGCCGCTCAGCAAGCACAACTCGACGCGCTCTCGGCCGCTCATCCAGCCATACTCGCCAGTACAGATACCGAGCCATCGCGGTACGCGTACCTGTCGCGACCGCTCGGAGGAACATTTCTGGCGCTGTCGTTCGTGTACCTCCTCCTCGGTGAGCCCCCCTTTCGTCCCTGGACCAGGTGGTTCACTCAGCTCACGTGGTGATCCGTAGGCGCACAGCGATATTACTCGGTACAGCTTGCGCTGCTGCGCGAGCCGAGTCAGTTCCCGCCGAGCAAGCGGAGCGTCGCTTTTGTCGGGATGTCGATCGGTAAGCTAGCACCGTTCAAATCTCCTGGCCTGCGTCGACCAGCTCGCTCACTACCGCCACGTTGTAACAGGCGCTCTCGTGATCGCATGCTTCGTCGCCGTCCTCGCCAGTCGTTGAAAGCAGCTCGATGCGCCTCGTATCCCGACCCTACCGCCTCTTCGGCCGCTTGTCCCTCCTCCGCCGCTGCTCGACTTCGGCTTCCCACAGCTCGAAGTTCCATTCGACTTCCACCCTCGCCCGCTTCCTTTTGATCACGACGTCGCCCATCGTTCTCGCGCGGGTAGACTGCTCGGTCCGATCCTCGTCCCCTTGGATCTCTTGCCAGTCTTCGTACGAAGGGCCGTACAAAGCTTCGGAGAGCCAATCCGGCGACGCGTCTTCGGGCGATTGGAATCGAGTCGGCAAGGGCGAGTGGCGTGGGGTGTCGACGATCGCGCGAGGAAGTGGTGGCGCGGGAAGCGGAGCCGAGTGCGTTGCAGGTTGCGGTCGACCGGGCAACTTGACGATCCGGCGGTCCGCTCCGTCGTCTCCGTACCTCCCGTAACTCGACGAGGCAAGCAGTCCGGCATCGCTCGCGGCCACGGGCGCGATCGCGCTCGCGTTCGAAGGCGGCGCGGCGTACGCGGCAATCGGAGCCGACTCTTGCGCCTGCGTGTACGCCGCGCTCGGAACAAACTTGCGCCCGTTCGCCGATGACCGGGACGATGCCTCTCTCGCCTCTCTCGCCTCGTTGCGGAGTCGACTCGCCAGACTGGGCGCAGGAGGTCGATTCGTCGAAGCGGGGCTGTTCGCCGATGATCGGGACGATGCTCCTCTCGCCTCGTCGCGGAGTCGACTCGCCAGACTGGGCGCAGGAGGTCGACTCGTCGAAGCGGAGCTGTTCGCCGATGACCGAGACGATGCCTCTCTCGCCTCTCTCGCCTCTCTCGCCTCGTTGCGGAGTCGACTCGCCAGACTGAGGGCAGGAGGTCGATTCG
The DNA here is from genome assembly GCA_002922495.1 of Rhodotorula taiwanensis. Lineage (NCBI taxonomy): Eukaryota > Fungi > Basidiomycota > Microbotryomycetes > Sporidiobolales > Sporidiobolaceae > Rhodotorula > Rhodotorula taiwanensis. The sequence continues at coordinate 73,856 of PJQD01000028.1, forward strand.
TCGAAGCGGGGCTCTTCGCCGATGATCGGGACGATGCTCCTCTCGCCTCGTCGCGGAGTCGAGTCGCCAGACTGGGCGTAGGAGGTCGATTCGTCGAATTGGGGCCGTTCGCTGCCCTCGCCGCAGCGGCCTCCCGCTGAAGTCTGCTGCGCAAGCTGCTACGCGAAGGCTCGCTTGTCGATGCCGTAGCATAACTCGGAGTGACGAGCGCGGGCTGAACACGTTGGGCGGGCGGGCGCGGGTCCGGCGGAGGGATGTCCGATTCGGGTTTGTAGGCGTTTCGGAGGCCGCTCGGTCGGCGGCGGACGTTGCAACTCGTCATGGGTGACTGACTTGACATGTGTCCGAGCTGGTCCGAGGCTGGTCGAAGCGAGTTTGAGCGGGTTGACGGATATTGAGAAGGCCAAGCCGAAGATCGCGTCGCTGACGTCGAAGGCGGCATCGTCGGGGCAGCGTGGTTCCTCGGCGCCTGCACTGGTAGAGAGCCTTGGAAGGGAACTTGGAGTCCAGCTGGGTGCGTTCGACTGGCGCCCGAGTGCGAGAAGCGCTGCGAAGAGAGCGACGGCGCAGCTGAAGCGCGCTCGCCGCTGTCGCCGCCAACTTCCAACCTCGATGGTACGCGGGACGAGCGCACCGCGAGCGTATCGAAGGGTCGACCTCGGCCTCTGGACATCAAAGGCGGTGTCGTTGCCGCTGATGGGCGAGGCACAGACAGCCCGTGGTAGCCGAGCGGATCGGGAGGAAGACGGAACGACGAGTCGAGGCGGAGACTCGTCGGCGGGCGCGCAGGGAGCGTCGCGAGGCTCGAGTGGAACATCTCGGCGCTTAGTTTGTGCACAAGCCTCCGTGGGCTCGCCAAACGAGAGACCGAGTCGAAAAGCAATCGAGACTTCGCTTCCTCACCTAAGACCTCTTCACGGTCTCGCATACCGATGGATTTGCTTTTACACGTGGTATAGTGACAGATTACGACAATTTAGCCTGGTATGAGTTGGACACAATGCGGTTTAGACCTTCTCCGTCACCGAGTCGCTGTCCGCGAGCGGAGTCGGAACGTTCAAGTCTCGCGTGTTAAGCGGAGCGTCTGCGCGATGAACCGCATGATGAGTCCGTGTCGCGCGATAGACCCCTGCGAGAGCGAAATCGACTCACCGACAGTCCAGTTCATCCTCGACCTCGGGTTCTCAAAGAGCACGCAGCAGAGTACCGCCAGGATTCCACCGGGCAAGAACGCGAACCAGACAATCTTGTAACCCTCGACTTCGGTGTGCTTGAGGGCTGCAGAGGCGGCACCGAGGATCTGCGGCGTCGCGCCTTGGACCGCCTCGAGGCCTTGGCCCGACATGAGGAAACCGATGAGCGGCCCGAGGAAGCGCGGGTTGAAGCCCAGCGGCGCCGTCGCTTTGACTGCGCGCGCAATGTAGAGGTCAGCGTCGAGCACGCGCGCCTGCGAAAGGCCCGCGTGGACGCACTGATTGCTTCGGGAATCTGAGTGTTGGTCTTTGACGAGTAGATGGCTTCGGCAATGGCGTAGCCGACCGTGCCTCCGAGCGATCGAACCGAGATCAAGAGTGCCGTCGCAACCCCGATGAGGAGGGGCGGAGTCGAGTATTGAACAAGAACAACAACAAGGACGATGGCCATTCCGCAGCCAATGCCGCCGACCGCGTTACTGGGATGCGCGAAACAGTCAGTCCGGGTACAAGTACGAAAGAGCAAACTTAGGCGCCTCGACTCACAAAGCAGTGGCCATGCCTGCGTTTTGCCCCGACAAAGCAAAGCCGAGGAAAGCGATTGCGAAGCAGAGGAAGGCGAATGCGGTCGGCCATTTGGCGTCCTTGTACTTGGTCACATCTGACATGAGGCCAGTACGTCAGCTTCGCAAGCATCAGTGCACGGATCGCGAGCACGCACACATGGCAGAGAGCGGGCAGGCCAAGATCCCGGCCAGGTAGAACGGCGTGATTCGTGCCGTCGTTGCGAGGTTGCCGGGCTGACCCCAAACGGCAACGACCTCCGCGGCCTGAAGAGCAGACATCTGGTCAGCGTCGTAGATCGACGTGAAGGTCTCGAGGCGCTCACGTACGTAGATGTTGTTGACAAGGTAGAAGAGCGATCCCTCGACGGCGATAAGGAACATGCAGAGCGGGAAGTTGCGACCATTGTGGAACAGGCGGTGGTCGAGGAAGCCGGTCGAAGTTCCTTTCCACTCTGTGATTCCGTGATAGCCGTCAGTGTCGCGCATGTCAGCAAGCAGAGCGTCTCACTCACCCCACAGCAGGCAGGCTACGAGGCTGACGAATCCAGCAACGACGCAGCCGTACGAGTGCGCGTTGTGCCAACCGTACGTCGGGTCCGACGACCACGCGAAGCCCATGAGCAGCGGGATGGTACCGCCCAGGAGCAAGATGTAACCAACCCAGTCGAGCGTCTTGACCTTGGACATGAACGAGCCGTGCGTGATGGTGCGCGGGGGCGGCTGAAGGAAAAGAAAGATCAGTCGCGATGGCTTTCGGAGTCGACTTCAGATCGCGCTCACGTGGTAGAGTGCGCCGAATCCAATCAGGAGCAGTGCAGCAAACATTAGCATGACGCGAAACACCCACCTCCAACCGTCGACGGGGTTTGCGTTACAAGCGGCGCCTTGCGAAGATGCGGTCGCGTCAGGTATTGCCTCGCAATACAATCGAAACAACTTCGCGCTGCAAGACTCACCCATTCCAATCAAGCCAATGACTGCGGTGCAGGCAGCAGCGCTGTAGTTGGGCGGGGAAAGAGTGAACCGTCAGCAAGGTCTCCCTTTCCCGATTCAAGCCCTCTCAGGCGGGTAGCAAGCTCACATGTTCAATGCGCCCTGAGCCCAAGTGCGGTATACGCCTGGCATAACTTCAGACGCGATGGCGTTGATAAGACCCGCGCTGCCGGCTGCAACGCCAGTGATGACCTGGCCGGCGATGACGATGTCGACCTGTCGTCCTTGAGGTGTCAGAACGCTTCTGCAAACGAAAACGAGCGCGCAGCAAAACGTACCGACTTGGCCGTCATCGACACGATGGCCCCGACGACGAAGAGCCCGTAGCTCAAGACAATGATCCAACGGCGCCCGTAGATGTCGGCGATTTTGGCCATGATCGGTCCGGTCGCGACGGCCGGGACACCGCCGGCCTGAACGATCCAGATACGTTGACCTGTCGTGGCTCCTAAGGGCGTCGCAATGGCGTAGGCATTCGCGGCGGGAGCGACTCTGCAGAGAAACGGCGTGTCAGCGCAAAGTTGGTCCGTTTCGGCTCGGTTCGCCTCTGAGACGGCAGGAAAGAGGGAAGACGAGCAGGGAAGGCCCCTACAAAGTGAAAATATTCTGCATTTGACCCAGAACACACAGCGCGAGTATCATCCAGCTGTGAAACGAGACTCGCTGTTTCTCGTCCGGGTCCTGGTTCTCCGTTCCGAGCACCGTCAAGACCCGCTCCGGCTCGGTGTCCATTGCTGGTTTGGCGAGCGTCGTCGACTGCTCGAGATGTTGCATAGTGGCGTGCTTCTTGCCGAGCTTGAGATCCGTCGACATTCCGATCTTGCAGTGGAGAGGGGTCCCCGTTCAGATTGCGGGGGTCGTGTAGAGTATCGCGTGCGGAGTGCCAGATGAAGAACGACGTGGGGTCTCCGGTATGCTGGGGAGGGCGGAGAGGAGCGGGTCTCCCCCTCATCGACGCGTAGGTGGGCGCGGCCGGCGGCGGGCGGGATCTGTCAGCCAGGTCCGGTCACGCCGGCTGGGACCACAGTGCTGATCCCGCAGGGCATCTGGCGATTGCCAGTTGGTCTCTCGGCCTCGTCTGATAAACTTTCGCACCGAGAGAAAGACGGGGTGGCAACGGCAGAATAGCTTGTCCGGTCATGAAAGTCCAGACAGCGTAGCCTGACCGCGGCCTCGCGTGAGCCTGGTGGCTAGCTATAGTCGAGAAGCTGTGGATCGTGTCGTCAAATGCTTCGGGTGAACAGCAAGCAAGATGAACCGGAGCAGGCGGGAACGCAGTGTGCGCTCGCGAGCGATCGAGACCATCGACGTCCTACCGACTCTTCAACCGCCTCCAGAGGTGCTTGAGCCAGCTATAGAGCCAACAGCTTTCGGTCCACCAGGCGTGTCGGCGCCTCCAATCCGTCGGACCGCTCGCAGAGGAGACGAGAAGTTGCGATCGGTGTCGAGCGAGTGAGTCCGCTCTCAAGCCGCGCGATGGCGCCGGCGCCGGCGTCGACGGTACGCTATAGCTGCGAGCGTCTCTATCCTCGACGAAGAGCACCTCGGCGGTGATAGTAAAGCCATCCGAGTACCGGTGAAACGGCAGGAGGGCGAATTTGTCCGCCAGTAAGGCAGCGCCAATAGTAGCGAAAAATCCTCGACTTGGAGTAGGTCAAGGGGAATATGGCTTTTTCGCGCGGGAGAGGAGCACGGAATGCGACTGCTCATCTACGCAATTTTCCGCTACGCATACCGCTTGCGCTGCCAGCCAAAGGCGCGGCTTGGGCGAAAGCCATCCGTGGCTGATTGTGCTCGACCCGCCAAGACTCGCACACTTGCAAGATCCGGTCGACGATCTCCCTCGCGCGCTCCGGAGTGTCGGCCTCAAAGTCGTACCGCTTCGTATTGACGACAATCTTGAACGACGATGCGGACCGGCGTGAGATCTTGCAGGAATGGATCTTTGACACGTGGAAGGAGGTCGTGCGGCCAGAGGTGCCATCTTGCGGCATAAAGTGGAGGCTGCGTGGACGGCGCGGGGGCATTGCCTTCATATCAGCAAGCGCTCGCGTAGCAGCAGAGTTGTGCGGTCGAACGGTGTCGCCGGCGCGGCCAAATGACCGACTCCCAGGCAGGCAGGGCGCCGAGTGGGAGAAAGTCACGGACGCCGAGCCTCCGTCTCGTCCGTATAGCTCTGGGTGGGCAGTATGAACGCGGGACTCACTAATCTCCGTCGATCGCGATGACGCGAGCGTGCCGGCCGCCGAGCGACATCGGCACTTTGCGCAAGACCGAAAAATGTTCGTACAGGCCGGCGAGTTGCGCGATCGGCTGGCGGGGGACCCCCGGTTGCCCTGGCCTGCTAGTGTCGAACAGTGGGTCTGAAGTGGATTGGTAGATCACGTGTGAGCATGCCTTTGTCAAGCATATAGGGCGGAGAATGGACTCGCCTGCCGGATTTGCACTGCCTTCCGCAGTGCGAGACCGCCGCAAGCCCGATGGCCCAACCTCGTCTCTCGGCACAAGCTCGAGCGTATGCTGTTCGCTGAGACTCTCGACGGTCCGATCCGGCGGGACGACAACATCTCCGTCGGCAAGACGGACGACGAGGACCCATTCGTGAGCCGACTCGGACGGAAGCGCCAAGCGCTGTAAGATGTGATCTGCACGGCGCGCTTCGTCAGTCCATCGAGGCTTATGAGTGACAGCCCAGAACACAAGGGCTCACGGAGTACGTCAATCATGTACATGTCTGACGGGACCTGCACCTCGACACGGTCTGCATGCCGGAACGACGGCGGCGCGCGAATGACGAGGTTGACGGGGATCGCAAGCGCCGACCCGGCCGGGCAAGTCCCAGCGACCAGATTACCAGCGGCGAGTCCGCGCGCGTTCGGTGCAGCGACTCCGCCGGGTGGAGGCGCGGCGGCGCTCGGAGCTGATGGCGTACTGACGAGGATGCGAGAAGGTCGCCGAGTGATCGTAGCTTGTTTGGCGGCATTATCTTCGACTGTGCGAGCGCTCCTCGAGTGTCAGACTGGCATGCTTGAGCGTAAACAGGGACGAGCGACGAGAAACACACTCTGCTGTTCCGAAGCGCGGACGATCGCAAACTCGTGAAATGAAAATGCCGTCAAGTTGCGAAGCCGATCAAGAGCTGCAGTCACAAAGAACATGAGCTCTCTTCGCAAAAAGAAGAAGAGCAGCGAAACGAAGCCACACTGACCTGGGAAGTCCTCGTCCACCTCGCCGTCGTCTTCGACGATCCTCAAGTTCCACTTGACCGTCTCGGTCCCTTCCCTCGCCTCGCGTTCGTCAACTTCGAGCTTCACTCCCTCTCTCAGGTCCTCGTCCTCCCAATACGCCCACAGTCCGACCCCAATCACCTCTTCGACCGTCACGTCCCGCTTGACCCCAACCTCGACCTTGTCCTTCTCTGGGCCGGCTCGGGCCGCGTGCGGGAAGTACAACGTCAAGCGGACTGCGTCCGAGGCGCGAGAGACACAGGTGGCGTAGAGGCGAGAGAAAGGGTTGGCATTCGGACCGAGACCGCGCCGCCCGCCGCGACCGTCGCTGCCGATCTCGCCACCACCACCACTGCCGCCGGCGCCGCCGAGCATGACGCTCAGAGCCGACCGCTTCCTGGCGCCGCTTGGAGCGACAAACTCATGGCCTGCGTCAGGAAGCGAGGACTCGAGTCCCGGTCGACGCGCCGCGAGCGAAGCGGCGATGTACTCGGATCGAGGCGGAAACAGTTGCTCCCGTGGTGTACGTCGACCTCCTGCGCCCGCTCCAGGAGAAATAGCCGACAGCGAGACGCTCGATCCCGTCGCTCGGATCGGAAGAGGTGCAGGCTCTGAGTCCACAATTGAGGAGGACGAGGCGGTCGATTGTCGTTGCGGTTCTGCGGCGGGCCCATGATCGTGATGAGTCGGCGCGCCTGCAGCTGATGGCGGCGGCGGCGGTGCTGCGGTTGTCGAAATGGCTGGTTCTTCGGCGGGTCGCTGTATCACTGGAGTCGCCATCGGCACGTTTGATGCCGTTGCCGCCGCTGGCACAACGAGTCCGGGCACGATCCCTCCTCTGATATTGACCCTCCTCCGTTCGCGGACTCGCAATCCGGGTGGAAGCTGAAACACCGGTACAGTCGGTTGCGGAGGCTCCGCGAGCTGTGGCGTCGTCATCGTCGCCGCCGTCGTACGCTCGAAGCGTGCGGGAACGGCGGCGATCGGAGCGGTCGGGACAGGCGACGAGAGGCCACCGCCACCACCTCCCGCGCTGCTGCTGATTGAAGCAGGCGGACGTCTGTTGATCCCAGGTCTCCCATCGAGAAAGAGGCTCGCGCTCGAATCCGAGACGGAAGAAGCTGCGAGTCCTGCCGTGATCGCCGCCGCCGCAGTCTCTCCGGGACCGCCGCCGCCGCCGCCTCGACTTTGTCCCAAAGTCCCGTACGGCGTCGAGATATCCGAATCGGTGAGGCCACGGGCGGTTCCTCCCCCTCCAGGACGATTACTCGATGCGGCCCCGGCCCCGACGATAAAGGAGGACGAGTCACTCGACGAAGTGAGGAGCGTGTCCCTCGAAATGCGGTGAGAGACGCCACCATCGTCGCCTGTTCTGATGCCACGGTGCGCCGAAGAGCCTCCTTCGGTATCGTCATTCGGGCCAGCAAACGGCGGGCGTACAGACGGACCGGGAACAGCCGCCGCCGCCGCCGCCACTTGAGCTTCGAGCGCAGTCGGCGGCGTTGCGAGTTTGAGATTCCCGCCCGCTCCTGCTTCTGGTCCGACCGCCGCTTCCCTAGTCGGTGAGGGCAAAAAGTCAGGACCCGAGTCCCGGACGAGGGGGATAGTCATCGGTGAAGGCCCTCCGACGCGTTCTTGAAGGGCTGGATCCCCGGCGGCGGTCGCTGGCGTCTTGATCGGCGAATGGACGACGACGGGCGGTGGTCCGTCTATCGCGCCTTGCTGCTGGTGGTAAGGTATCCGCGATTGGAATGAAGCCGGGTCTTCCGCTGCAGCAGCGAAGGCGCGGACGCCGTTCCGGGCTCCGCCCGGCGCGAGTGAGCCGGACGTAATATTGTCCCCTCCGGGCGTCCTTCCTACGATCGTCTGGGTATACCCGAGCGGCCCCGGACCGGGTGTGCGTCGTCTCCTTCTCGACGTTGCGCCATCGCCGCCGCCGCCGAGTTGGTTTTCCCCTTGCGAGTTTGCCGCCGCCGCGAGACTGCCTCCCATCCTCGCGATCTGGAAAGCGATCGGTGGACTGTTGCGCCCCTTGGCATAGGTTCGCAGTTCGGGGTACTGGTCGGGATCGGACTCGGTCGAGAGGGCGAGGTAAGGCGATTGGGACGCGAGGTCTCGAGGTGCGGCGAACGAGATCAAGTTGTAAGGGCTTCCCGCCCCTGTCGTGGACGCGGTCGAGAGGAGAGGGGCGTGATTAGGGAGGACGTGGCGAATATAGGCGAGCTGGAACTGGTGCAACAGCAGGCTGCAAGGAAGGGTCAGGTCAGCATCGAACCATTACTCTCTCGGACTGGCCGCGGGCTCTCACTCTCTGTCTGTCAAGAGTGACATGGCTGTCCTCGTACTAGCGGTGTGCGGGGACGAGCGGGCGAGCCAGTGTGCGGTTTCGAGTCGCCGAGTGGGGCCGCGAGCGAGCGAACGAGCGAACGAGCGAAAGGAACCTGCCGCAGCGAGACCAGCCAGGAAGCCCTAGGGAAGCTCAGTGCTGTGAGCTCGTCGATCTCGATCCAGCTAGGGGCGGGAGTGGTGTAGAGCCAGTTGCAACTCGACACTCAGCGGCCGCCTCTTCCTCTCGCGTGCTCTCTCTCGCGTCCAGTCGACTCGGACTCGACTGCGGGGGTGCGAGAGTCCGCTCGGTCAGTCGCAATGACTGCTGTCCCGCCTTGGAGTGGCTCAGCGAGCGGACCTTATTCTCCGTTTGCGCCGTCTCCTCTGTCGGGACCCGCTCTCTCGTCCTCAGACTCTCCCGGACGACAGGGCGGTGCTGCACAATACTCCAGCGATCCAGCGATGCCTTCCTCCCCGACTCCTCCGGGTAGGCCGACCGCAGCCAGGTCGGCCAGCTACAAATCGAGACCCTCGTCGTCGAGACGCGCCGCCGTCGTCTCCTCCTCTTCCTCCTCCCCCGCATCTCCTTCTTTCCACCTCGCATCATCATCGCCGGCTAGAGGGAACGCCCTCGCGAACGAAACGCGCCGACTCGCTCAAGAGAACTCGAGACTCTCGCGGGCCCGGATCCTCAAACTACACCACCTCGCGTCCCGGTCCCGCTCTTCTGCCGCTGCAACGACGATCCCAGACGGACCGGGAGGGTGGGTCGACGGGGAATGGGAAGAGTTTGACGACGAAGAGTTGGCGCGGTTGGAGGTCGAGGCGAGAAAGGCGAGGAGGGAGTACGAGTACCGGATCAGGAGGATGGAAGAGTTGGCGAGTGAGGAAGGCGCTTGGATCGGACCGGACGAAGTCAATCAAGTGACCGGTGACGAGATGGACGGCGAGGAACCAGGTGAGCTTCAACCCCACCCCCCGTGCCCGATATGCGAAAGGAGGAGCGCGCGCGCTCTCTCGTGAAAAACGAGGCGCTGACACCGATTCTGTGGTGTTCGACTCGGTGGCAGAACCGCCTCTTGACGTCCTCTTTGACGAGAGCGAATTCGAGACCTTCGACCTCACGTCCGAAAGAAACGACTCGCTCATGCTCGACGACCACGACGACGACGAAGAGCACGCTCGGCCTCGCGTCCCTCCTCCAGATCCAGATCCGCAGCCAAACCCTCCAGCCGCCACGGCGGCCTTTGACAGCTCGCTCCTCTCGACGCCGTTTTGTCCCGCCTGCGGTGCGACCGACCGACCGCTCGCCGGGAACGGAGAACGAGGGCTGTACTGCGCCGGTGGTGGTGGGTGTGCTCACCCGGCCGGTGGATGCGGTTGGGGGATCGAGACGAGTGTTGTCCTCCGCCTCAGGGAGGCGTTCCTTCAACATGGGTGAGTCCGAATTCGGACCGGGCGCGGGGGAAAAAAAGGACCCAAAGCTCTGCTCCGAGCCGAGCAGGCTGGGCTTTTCGATCGTCTGTCTGTGCGCGTGCGCAAGTGAACTGATCTGACCTTGGGACCCGGTTCGGGTTTGCTTGGGCCCACACACAGGTCCCCGTTGACGGGGCATGCGCCGCTCTTGAGTTTTACGCCGTTCACGGGGACGGTCGTCTTGTGTTCGGAACCCGACTGCGATGAGCAATATGGCGCCTGACACGATTCGATTCGATTGAAGCCGGGGCTTACGGACGACTCGGTTCGGCCCCTCGTTTCCTAGATCCGGTCTCGCCCCCTTTCCGTCCTCCTTCGGCTCGGAGGGATCGAGGCCCCATCTCTCCTGCATCTCCTACGCTTTCTGCGCCGCTGCCTCTCCGATCCCAGGTCGTTTTCTTTTTCGAGGTCCCTTCCGCCTCTTCTCCGATCTCTCTCGTACATGTTGTCGTAACAGGTGCTTCCCTCCAGCAGGTTTCGCTCGCGCATGAGAGTGCTCGGCTGCGTCGGGCAAGGCGCGCGAGAAGCACGATGAACCGAGCCGGCTTGCATGTACAAGTCTTGCCTTGCAAAGCGCCTAATCTATGGACAACATCCTCTCCCTGTCACGTCCATTTTTGTTTCGTACAGCCCGGCTGCCCTGTCGCTCGAGGTGCGCCTATGTCCATCAGTCGGAAAGAAGGAGCGGCTTGACGGCGTCCGTCGCCTTGACCGCCGACTCGAACACCCGCTCGAGATCCTCGACCGTGAGTTCTACTCCTGGCGCCCGTTTCCGCGTCACAGATACTTCCCAGACGCCTTCCGCTCGCGCGACGGCTTGAAGCGTCTCGAGTGCGGCTCGTCGAGCCCCGGTCCGGTAGGTTTCAAACTGCTTCTTAACGTCGTCGCGGGCTTTTTCGAGTTCGGCGAGGCGGGTCTTGTGGGTGGCGAGCGCGTTCAGGGCCTGATTCATGACGATTTGCGCCTGGTGGCTGCTTGCGACGGCGCTGGCGCGGACCAGTTCCTTTTGCTGCATCTCGGCGGCGTGCTTGGTCGCTTGCTCGCCGAGTCTGGCGTTCTCGGCTTGGAGGCGTACCTTGTCGGCGGTCACAGAATGTTTGACTCTGTCTTCAAGTTTCTTGACATCTGCGAGCGATCTGCTGCCTTCGTAGTCGAGGCGCTCGATTTCGGCTTCGAGCACGTTGACCTCTTCCCGGAGCAATGCGATCTCCTCCGACTCTTGCGGATCTGCGGTTACGACTGGCTGAGGTTTCGACATGACGGACTCAGACGTCGACTGGCAAGAGCACGAGGTGAAAGCCGCAGAGCCGGGAGGAGCGCCTTCCGCATCGAGGCGGGAGCGCTTCAACGGTCTCGCTCCTTCCGACGTCGCTGTCGACGCAGCCGGGACTTGCGATCCGTTTCCGGATTTGATGTCTTCCTCGCTGTCGTCCTTATCGTCGACAGCGGCGCGGCAATCCTGGAACGCTCTCGCGTCAGCTTGCTTGCGCTTGACGCCGAATGCGGGTCAAGAGGCTCACCACCGAGACCGGAGCTCCGTACCCGTCTTCGTCGGATGAGATCAATCTCTCCTCGTCCTCGTACTGGATTGAAGGCCGGGCGAGCTCGCGGGAAGTTTCGCGGCTCGTTTGCCCAGCTGCTCGAGCGAGAGTCGGCTCGTCTCTCAGCTCAGCGACCAGAATCTCAGCCCTTTGTCGTACCGTGGATCTCAGCCATAAGGCGCTCTGCTGCGTTCTGTGAGGGAGGGGAGGAGAGATGAGCGTCAATCAGAGAGCGAGTCGCCAACCGGAAGCAGGGACCAACCTTGCCCGTACTCTGGCTGACCGCAGACATGATCCAAGAATTGAAGGTGGAGGCTGAGCCTGATGCGCGCGAGGTTCCCTCGAGCCGAGGCGAGCGCGTGAAGCTGTGCTTGTGAGAGGAGAAACTCGAATCAGCCGCTCGTCTCGGTGCGCCTGTGCGACGTGCTCGTTCTGAAGGGGAGAGCATGCGTTGCGTGGGACTGACCGTCTCTTTGCACGCGACAGCAGCAGAATGTAGCGCGCTTCTCTCGCAAAGCAGTCAAGCGAGAGAAAGACTGAACGGTTTCGAAAGCGCGGGGTAGAAGCGGGAAGGAAAGACAAGCTGCAATGGAGGCAAGTCAACCGCGCGCCCCGCCGTCGTGTTCAAGCGAAGCGCAAAGGTTTTCGTCTAGCTCCCTCGTCACGTCGACTCGCGAGTCTTAGCAATCGGCGCTAGCCTCGCGCGCGCTCAGGCCGCGACGTCCGCCAGCGCAGACGAGGGTCCGTGCCATGCGAGCGGTCAAAGCGATCTCAAAGGCACAGCAAGTTCCCGATGCGGGCTGGTCGGAGGAGCCTTCGCCGCTTTCAAGGCAGCATCGCTGAAAGAGCGCGTCGCGAGTCGCGACGACGCCGTGTCGCGGTTCACGCGGGTCGGTGGAGGAGGACCGGGGCAGAGTCAGCGACTGACTGTGTGGAGGATCACTGATGAGCAGGCAAGACCCTGTAGCATCTACGGCCAATCATGCTCACACAGGAGCGTCAGGTATCGTCGAGTTTATGAAGCGAGGGAAGCACAGCAGCACAGGCTTTGCTGGTACGACCGCGTCGAATCCGTTTCGCTGGTCTCGCGTCTTCCGCAGCCTCAATCCGTGTCGTTGACTGCTGTCGCCGCGATGCAGTCTTTGCTCGACCCAGCTCTTGAGCCGATGGAACCGCTCATCAGACCGTCTGCTTGTGCTCAAACGGCTCGTCACACGTTCCGCATTTGATGACTACGAACTTGGAGACCCTCTTAAGACGCTTGCGACGAGCCTACATCCGAAGCCAGTCGACGCGGACCTCTTTCTCAGCATCTGTGACCTTGCTCGAGGCGACTGTTACAACACTACTGCGGCTCTCATGGCGCGACGACCTCAGTGGATCGACTTGGCCGGCAGCTCCTTGCCGTCGATCACGACCGGCTTGGCGGGCAACAGCACGTAGACCATGCCTGCACAGCTCTCCGACGTCGTCAGTGAGGCGCGCAATCGAGACGAAGCCGATCGAGGCGAGGCAAAACCAGGGCAAGACTCACGAGCCCACTCGGTTTCGGAGGCGTTCACCCACTGGTGGTCGGTTCCTCGCTGGACGACCACATCGCCTTGCTTGCAGAGCGTGCGCGAGCCGTCCGGGAGGACGAGCTGTCGATCGGACGGTCAGTCGCGTGGTCAGGAGCGAGAAAGAAGACTGCGGTCGCGTCCGTACCTCGAGTTCGCCGAAAATGACAAAGCCGTAGTCGAGCGAAATGGTCCGGTGCATTGGCGAGACATGCTTGGGCGGCATATCTACATATCGGACGACGGATCCCTCTGTACAGAAGCAAGCGCGGAGCGGAAAGAAATTTCAGCGTCGATGGTAAGAGAGACGGCGCGGGCTTGCCCTCTTTTTCCCACTTACTCTCGCTGCTCAGCTCGCCAATCGGCAGGTCCTTGCCATCAACAGTCTGTGCCAGTCAACGAGCATCAGTGTCTCGTGCTGCTGCCTCGGCCAGAAACACCGACTCACGGTTTGGCAGTCGGCGGGGCTCGAGTCTGTCACCCAAGCGAGACCAAAGCTAACGCCGTCCGAGAAGCCGGGAGGCGACTTGTTGTCGACCTCCTCGTCCATCCAGACCTTGGCTTGCCCTTGCTCGTCATGAGTCGTTACGACGCGCCTGATCGCTTTGAGCGGGTTCTGCGGGGTCGAAGTCGAAGTGGACATGTCGGCGGCTTTTTGCGGGGGCCTTTGAGGCTTGGCTGACTATACGGCCACGGAGAGGATGGATGAAGTACAGAGAATACAAGCAAGGTGGTGCCGCGGCCGGTCGGCGCCAGGGTCCGACAGCGGAGGACCTCCCGGTAACCTGATCTCCGCCGCCGCCGGTTCAAGGTGGGAGAGTCAATCCGCGGGTTGACTTTCTCTGGCTAGCGACACGCTTCCACGACCTGCCTTTGCTACACACACCGCTTGACGAGCTCTGAGCAACTCTATAACGTGACCCCGAGCCAACGATCTTGCTCTGCTGCCGATAGCCCCTCACGCTCGACTCGACTACCTTCGTGCGATTCACCCTTCCAGCATGACTGTCCCGAACATTCCCGTCACGCCCGGTGCGAACCAGATCCGCACGGTCGAACGCCGGTCCAACATGGTCTTCGAGAAGAACGTTGACATCCCGCTCGCCGACGGCGGTCTCTGCCGCTGCAATGTCTACCGCCCCCTCGAGGACGGGCGCTACCCGGTCATCATGACGATGGGTCCGTACGGCAAGGATGTGCCGTATGCGCAATTCCACGTCAAGTCGTTTGCCGAAATCCCCGACGAGCAAAAGGGCGACTTGTCGGCGTGGGAAACGCCTCACCCTGACGTGAGTTCGCTCCTGCCTCCTCGGGACCATTTCGCCCCGTTCTAACGCATCTTCGACCCCGCAGTACTGGGTCAGCCAAGGCTACGTCGTGGTCCGAGTAGACGAGCGCGGAGTCGGCTCTTCACCCGGGTTCCTCGACACGATGAGCGCGTCCACCTCGAGCGATTTCGCCGAGTGCGTCGAGTGGGCTGCGGACCAGGAATGGTCGACCGGCAAGATCGGCTTGCTCGGGATCTCGTACTACGGAGGCACGCAGTGGCGCGTCGCGGCGAGGAAGCCGAAAGGCTTGACTTGCATCATCCCATGGGAGGGTGAGCTCTCTCTCTCTCTGAGGCTTGCTTCTTGCGCATTCCCCGTCGCTGACATCCCGTATCTCGCAAAGGCATGACTGATTACTACCGCGACCGCGTTCGCCAAGGCGGGATCTTCTCGAACCAGTTTGTCCAGTTTGTGCGTCGCTTGTCTGTTCGCTTCGTGGCGCACTCGTCCTGACGGAGCCCTCCCCACAGTGGTTCAATAACCAAGTCGGACCGATGCAGTACGGGAACGCCGAGAAGACGATCCGACGATGGGGTCCGAAGGCGCCGACAGGCGAGCCAGTCGGACCCGACTGTATCGAAGGGACGATCCCGCGTGAACAGCTCCTCGAGCTCCGTCGCGACCAGACCATCGACAACCGCGAGCATCGCTACCTCGACGAGCCGTACCACTCTTCGCGCGTCTACAACCTCGGCGACATCGAGGTCCCGGTCTTGTCGGTGGCGAACCTCGGCGGCAATACGCTGCACTTGCGCGGCAACGTCATGGGCTACCTCGAAGCCGGCACGAAGAACAAATGGCTCTGGTTCATTAGCGGAAGGCACGACCTCCCCTTCTACCTTCCGCACTACGTCGAGCTGCAAAAGTCTTGTGAGCCGCGGTTCCACTGCTCCCTCTGCTTCGCTCGCAAGCTGACTCCTCACCATTCGCTGCTACAGTCCTCGACGCGTGGCTGAAGGACGAAGACTCGCGCGGCTGGACTAAGGGACCGAACGTCGACATTCCCGCCGTCAACGTGCTCGTCCGGAAGGGCAACCCCGGCTTCAACTCGAACGAGGCGGAAGCGACTTTCTCGAACCGTCCCGAACAGTCATGGCCAATCGAACGGACATCTTACGAGAAGTTCCACCTCCACCCGGACCTGTCAATGCACCGGGACGAGCCGGCGAAAGAGTCGAACACGCTCAAGCTCGCGGCACTCGGCAAGACCGACCCGCTTCAGTTCAAGGTCAAGGTTGACAAGGACACCGAGATCGCGGGTCACCCGCTCGCCAACTTGGTCGTCGGAGTCGAGGAGCGCGCGGACGGAACCGCGCCGACCGACCTCGACCTCTTCGTCACATTGCGCCACTTTGACGCCGAGGGCAAGGAGATCTTCTATACCGGTGAGTCTGCTTCATAAGTTTGCTTTCGCTCACAGAACATCCGAAGCTGACGCGCCGCCACTCGCAGGCACGGCCGGAGACCCTGTCCCGCTCGTCAAGGGTTGGCTTCGTGCCTCCATGCGGAAGGTCGACGAGTCCTCGCCGCGCCATCGCCACTACCTCCCGCACCGGAACTACCTCTCAACCGACGTCTCTATGCTCCAGCCCAACACGCCTTACGAGCTGCAAGTTGAGATCTGGCCGACTTGCGTCGTCGTCGAAGCCGGCTCGTCGATCGTCTTCGAGGTCGCGACGGGCGACACGCAAGGTTGCGGAATCTTCTTGCACCACGAGCCGACGGACCGATCAGAAGAGGTGTTTGACGGTACCAACGTGTTGTACTTTGGCGCCGAGCACCAGAACTACCTCCAGCTCCCGATCGTGTAGACCTTGACCGCGTCTTGCATTCTTTAACACGCTGTCGCTTCAGCTGCTTCTGGTCGCTTGTGTCCATATGCCTTCGCTAAATGGTTGAGATTCTCGTGGAAGACTTGCCCTTTAGCGCTGCTAGGAGAGGCTCAAAGGGGACAGCACCGCGTTGCATTGCTAGAAGAGGCTCAAGGACTGTGCGTCCGATTAGGTCCGTGCGCCCTACTCTCCATCTGTACAAGTGTATCCATCCGAGTCGAGGATAAAGGGCGCGTCTCTTGTCGGCACAGCTGCACGCTGTCTCAGACCCAAGAAGTGCAAGATAGTCGTGCTCGCGAAACGCGCTCGACGTGCGCCTCGTCGCTGCTCTCCTCCCGCTGGCGCCCCGTCCGCTCCTTTACGGAAGGGTACCATCCGGTCGCGGGGGTGCAACCGGAGCTTCGGTAACCTCGGCGGAGCTCACGAACACTGCGGAGCGCTCGCCGGGAAGACCGCCGGCCGCCCGCGGGTGGGCGGAGGAATTGTCGCCCCACGATCGCAGCCTCTGCAGGAGCGCGCGTTGCGCTCGATCCATCGCAGGACTGCACGCACAAGGCCATATCTAGACGAGTCAATCCTGCACTGTGAGTAATGGGCTGGGCCAGAGGTCCCGGTGCAAAGAGAGCTCGCGCTGACCGCGACTAGTCCCCGGACCAGCTTCATCAACGCAAGATCGCATCCTGTCGAGTCCGGCTTTCAGCGCTACATAGCTTTCAAAGATGGCGAAGCACCCAACTCCCGTACGTCTCTCACTCGGAGGCTCAGCCGAGGATCAAAGGAAGAGGGGGAAAAGCGCTGACGCCTCGCACCGCGGCATCAGGTCATTCTCTGCTCGCACGGCTCGACCATGATGCTCGGCGAGGACAGCACGGCAGGTCGGTACTGGGAAGAAGTCGGCAAAGAAGCCATGAAGCGAGGGATCAAAGGCGTCGTCTTCATGGGCGCGCACTGGGAGGTCGGAGGTGCCGGAGTCGAGATTGCGTCGAACCCGGGTAAGGATGCGGTTGTCAAACAACCCGTCGCGTGGGTCACGCCAGACAAGTACGTCGACTACGAGGTGAGTGAACGAGCGGCTTTTCTCCGCTGCAAAGATCCGAGCTGACGGGGAATTGCCCGGCGCCACTACAGATCAACGCGTCCCCGGAGCTCGCGGAGCGAGTACAGCACCTTCTTGAGGATGCTGGTATTGAGGCCAAGCTGAAGCCTGACCTGGAGTGGAGTGCGTTGCGCCCGAGCCGTACTCAATAGCTACGAATGCGGGCCGCTCACCTTTTGTTTGCGCTCGCAGTTCACGATACTTTCCTCGTGATGAACTGGATGTTCCCGAAAAGCTCGCCGCCCGTCACCGTCATCTCGACGAATGCGTATTATGATCCTCACCTGCACGTCGCGATCGGGGCCGCAGTCCGACCACTCCGATTCGAAGACGTGCTCATCATCGGGACCGGCGGTGCCGTCCACAACTTGTACCGGAACGCCTGGACCAACATCATCTTGTACCGCGACAACTTTGCGCAGACCAAGCCGCCCCAGCAGTGGGCGCTCGACTTCCGTAACGAGGCTCTCGACGCGTTCACCAAAAATTCGGTGCGCGCTTGTTCGATGTTCCCTCCGCGCATATTCGTGGCCTGACCGGACTTCCATCACATAGGGCCCCGCACTGCGACGAGCGGCAATGCGTCTCATGCGGCATCCGCTATTCCGGGACGCGCACGGAACCGACGACCACTACGCGCCTTGCCTGTTTGCTGCGGGAGCTGCCGGCGACGAGGACGACGTCGGGACCAAGAACACTTCGCCGGCCGAGGTCTGGGAGCTCGAGCAGATGTGCAACGTGAGTCAGAGGTGCTTCCCTGCCGGGAACTCTGCTAATTGCTGCTCGGGGCTTCACAGACGCAATTCCAGTTCGGCGAGTGGGCTCCGATTAAGGCGTAGAGGTTTCGATGGCGGGTCTGTACGGCTGTAACCTCACGCATTTCCTGATACATTTCCGCTGCTTTCCTTGTGCAATGAGGAGTTGCGGAATCAATGGTCCCCTCGCCCTCCACCAGGCCAGGATCCGGGATTCCACCTCTGCCCGAACGGCGACGACGACGGCGGTTTGATGGTCCTCAAGGGCGGTTCTCTCGTCTTGCAAGAGTACCATAAGACGTTTGCGGATGAAGACGACGACTATAGGTAGACAAATGAGGTACGCTGGCGCGTCAGCCAGCGAGAGCTGCGCGGCCGAGCTGATCATGAGTAAGCAGCACTTTCGCTGTCTCGGACGAGACTTGACGATCCAGCGAGATTGATATTGTGCAGGCATACAAAGCTCAGTAGGCACTACGAGTGAAGAGGAAACGGCGCGCGAGCGAGTAGAGACCGTAGCTGGTACTGCCGAGGATGATGGAGAGGACGGTTCCGACCGTGAGGAAGACGCCTTGGAGGAAGAAAACTCGCAGGATAGAATTGGAGAATTTGGCGCGCTTCAAGCTGAGAGGAGCGCGAGGGAGGAGAGTGGCGAGGTACGCGCGGCGCGAAGGCGTGAAGGGCGCGAAGAGCGAAGTCGCCAGGACGGCAGAAGCTTTCGGCGGGGCGACGTACAGGACCTTCTTCTGGTAGTGCGAGACCTCCGACAGAATGCCATGCGGGTCGTCTGCGACAGAGAAATGAGGTCAGTCCTTTTACGTAGCGAAAGACGCCCGAAAGACTCACACAATGCTCGAAGCGGGATGTCGTTGCCCCAGAATGCGCTAACATCGGTCTCAACCGCCAAATATTCGAGCGTCTCCTGCTCGTCCGAGAAGGCATACAGAGCTTGACTGTCACTGTGGATAGATTGGTACTCAGTATACGAACTCGGGCGTCGGCAGAGGGAGGGTCTTTACATCTGGCTCAGCGTGTACAGGGCGTCTTCTGACGAGCCAAAGGTGGCAATGGAGCAGACCGGACCGGCGAGATTACGGCCGAGGAAGTCGCTGCACCGAGGTAAGCGTCAGAATCCGTCCTCGGGTGGCTACGCAAGAGAAAAGAACGCACCGACTCGGGTTCTCGATGAAGGTCGGCGGAAACACGGATCCGGCTGCAGACTTCGTCGCCAAAGAACCGCCGCACAAGACCCTACCGGCGCCTTTCTCTGTTTCGCGTCGAACGTCCAGCGCGAGCTTCTCTGCCTCGTCCACGCTGACCGTGCGCGCGAGATCGTTCGAAAGCGTCGCGTCGGCTCCGTAAGCCTCTCTCAACTGCGCGAGGAGAGCGTCGACGAGCGCACCGGCCGTCTCCTCATGCACAAGAACGCGGGCGATCGAGCCTGGCAGGCGGCCACCAGCATGCGCGGCGCCACGAACGACAAGTCGCGCGATCGAGTGAAGGAGTGGAGAAGTACGGTGGAGGCGGTCAACGAGCACGGTGGCGCCACTCGTGCCGGCCTGGGCACACAGGCTCGGGGGCGTCGAGATCGAAGCGCGGGAGATCGTGAGGGGGCGGAGCGGAGTCCAGTCTTGTTGAAGGGTCGCGTCAGCGGACAGGACGACGTCGAAGAGAAACGCCGTCCGATCAAGCGTCGCGTAGAGCTTGCTTTGTAGCACAGCTCCGAGCATCTTTGGTAGCGTTGCAAGCTGTGGACCGAGCGAATGAGTGGACTGCCTTGGATGCCTCAAAAGGAGAGCGTCGACGCACGAGGCAGACGGCAGCGTTGCTGCCGGCAATCGCGGTCGCGAGCGGGACGAACACCGAGTAGACGGGAGCTGTGAAATGCAAGCTGATTAGCACTCACTGTACGCAAAGAGGGACTCGAGGCTCACGCACCAGCCGCGTCTGCCGTAATGACGACCACGCCTCGTCCCTTCTCGACCGTGCCTTCTGTTCGAAGCTGGACCTCTTTACGCTTCTTCCACTTGGCGTAATCCAGCTTGTGTACACCGAAGCTCTTGATCTGCTGAAGCGTCTCGGCGACTTCGATCAGCGCTTCGGTTTCGGCGAGACCGCAGCTCTCCCGCAGCGCCGCGACGAGCTCGGTCCGGCTGTTGACGAGCACGTCTGTACGGACATCTTTTCAGCGTTTCTTCCGGGGAGATCGCCGCTCGAGGACAGACTCACTGTGGAGCTTGACGAGCTGGTCCTGCTGGAACCGCGGGAAGGCGACGGTCCCGTCGGTTGCGGTCGCCTTGAGCACGCGCAAGCGCCGCTGGAGTTGTTGGTCGTTCATAGCGTGATTCGCGATACTCTTTGGCCTGTGTGTGTGAGTAGAAGACTTCGCAGGGTCATTCGCGCGGGGCGGAGGCGATTTCACGTGGAGCGGCCGAGGGTTCCGGATGTGCGGTGGGAGGACCTGTCCGACGGCGGGCGCCGCGGCACCCCCTCCGCCGAACAGTCCGAGCCAGCCGTCCAGTGTCAAGTGCTCCGTCATCTTACAGTCTCTGGTTGCAGAGCAAGAATCGAGTTCGGCTCCAGAGACGAAGCAGAGCAAAATGGCCGCGGCAACGAGCAGCAACACCTCGACGGCGACCGTGTCCGAGGGCGCGATCCCGTCCATCCTCTTGCGCAGTGACGCAGCAGCCGCACGCGAGCATCAAGCGCACCTGATCCACGGCCACGAAGCGCATACGCAGCTGTCTCGGCGGCCGGACGGCCTGAGGGGCGACCGCGAGTACCACGAGGTTTACGAAGGCGGAGACCCTGGTAAGCCCGGTCGCTCGAACCTGTCTTTGCGCGGGACATATGCGCGAGCGAGAGAGCTGACATGACCCGTATGGCCTACAGAGGGTTGGCCTCAAGCGCGCGGCGTTCCTCCCTATCGCCCACTCCGTTCGAACGATGCCGCCTCCCGACCCCTCGGCGCGACTGCCCCCGAGCGCGTGTTCGTGACGGCCATGTTCACCGGCGTCCTGACGAATCACGTCATTCACGAGGTCTGGGCGAACACGGTCGGCCGCGTGACGAAGAAGACGTTCGTCTACCCAACTGGCGGCCAGTTCTGATCGACGCTCCCTCCCCTGTCCTGCCGATATACGTTGCGCCCTGTGTCCCTCTTTGGTAACGCTTGTTGTTTTCCGCCTATCGAGCTGATGCGAGACGCGCTGAGAGGCTGGAGCAACAAAGGAGGAGTTGGCGTGTCGAGCCGTGCAGGAAGCGTCCGAGTCCTTGAGCAGGAGCTCATGCTGGAAGCAGAAGCCCGGCGGCTGCCCTCTGGGAAGTGCCGCTTGTCCCTAGGGGCGCGGAAGTGTAGCGGTCGGGAGTGCAAGGCGGGCAAGAAGCGACTCGGCGGCATCTCGAGTCGTAATCACGTCGTGAGGTGCTCCCTCCTGCTCGCTCCTGCCACCTACACCCAGCTATCTCCGAGAGAAAGTCGGGCGCACGGACGTCTTGACTCTGTCTTCGAGACTCCTAAAGTATGCTTCAAGCGGCTCTATCAGCTTCCGTCCAGGCCCTTTGCGCGGGTTTTCAGGCGCTTCCTGCTCGAGCGCACCGCGGCACCGTCTCCGTGCACGCGCACTGCTTCATGATGCGGTCAGGCTACTGAACCCAGCGCTGCGCCTCGCTCCTCTTACTTTCGCCCACGAACGCGGATCCTCCCGCTTGCGATGTTCGCGCGCGCCAAGGTCGGCGCCGGACCACCAAGCTCGTGCAAATGGCGCCTCAAGCGCGCCTCGAAACAGCAGGCTCAATCACGGCCTTTGTAGAGGTCGGCGCATGCTGGGCGACCGAAGGAGGCGTCGCGAACAAATCCGACAGCCGAACGCTTGTGCTCTCTCGGCTCTTTTTCCTGTTCTTTCGCCACGCCGTCGACGTATCGCTCGAAGAAGAGTCCACAGCTCGTCGAGCGGCGCTCCGTGCGGCAACATCGAGGGACAGACCGGTCCAGCAGGCCAGGCAGGTTGGGACCCGTATGCGAGCGCTGCAGCATGATCGCTCGCCGGAGACGAACACGCAGCTCCGACTCGCCTCTCCTCGGCTGCAACGCTCGTCTCAGAGGAGACTACGATGTGCCTGCGCTCGCGACAGAAGTCTGCTGATGCTCGGGAAGTGTATTTGCGAAAACAGAAACGTCTAAGGTATACGAGGAGGACAGGCGGAACGACAGTGCACGAGTGCGATGGCATGCGCACGAGACCATCATGCAATCTTGACGAAGGGGAGGATGACCTTGGAAGGGTACTCGCCACCAAAGTGAACGACGTGGCGACCGTGGTTGAGCGTCTCGTCGCCCGGCAGCTTGGTCGGGTCAGAGAAATGCCTGATCTCGTGGTTCATCGCGTGTCCTCCCGAGATCTCGACCCGTAGAGACTCGCCGGCGTCGTACTGCCACCCCATCGCCCAGATCCCGATCTCGAGCTTGACGATCTCGTCGCGTTCGAGTTTCTGCTCCGACGTGTGCGGGTGCCACGGCCAGTTCGGGTGGATGTTCTTGCTCGAGTCGATCTCGCGGTGGGACGCGCGGAGGACGCCGAGCGAGCCGGAGACGAGGAGCAGCGACGTGCGGTCCTTCTCGGCGATCTCGGCGTGAGACGGCGCCCACGCGCGCTCGCGCGGGATCGTCATGTGCATGAGGACGTTGCCGTCCTTGTCGAGCTTCTTGAGCGCGATGTAGACGTTCATGTCGTTGTAGTCGGGCGTCGACATGTACACGATGGCCTTCGGAATGCCGACGAGCTGGGTCTTCTCCTCGAACTTGATGTCGAAATTCGCGACGCTCTTGTCGTCACCACGCGAGACGTACGAGACGCTCGCAGCCTCCTTCGGGGTTTCGTTCGAGAGCTTGCCGTCGGTCGAGAGGTACAGGTCGCGGTAGTCGGTGTTGGGCAGCGGGAACTCGGGGATCTCGATGTTCTGGATCGGCTCGCGGTCGCCACCCTGGAGCAAAGTCCAGCGGCACTTGGGCGTCTTCTCGACAAAGTCGTTCTTCTTGTCCTTGAGGTAGTAGTCAAAGAAGTCGAGCAGCTCGCGCGTGCTTTCCGGGATGGCGTAAAGGTCGTGCCATTCCTGCGAGGGGCCGTGTGCACTAAGAGTCAGCTCCAAAGTCCGCGCTGAGGAGACTTGCGTGCGCAGCGTACCTGAACACCCGACCAGCGCATCCACTTGGGGCCTTGGCATTCCCACCAGCCGCGGATCGAGCCCATCGTGTGAATCGACGAGAAGTCCGAGCCCGAGATGTAAGCCGGGATGTTGATCTTCGTCAGGTCGGGTCGCTTGTCATCCCACTGCAGGCGGACGGGCGCATTAGTCGCCATTCTTCGCAAGGGGCTCGGGCCTGAAAACGCACGTAAGGGTGTGCAAGAGGGTGACGCTTGTACATCTCGCAAAAGTCTTCGGTGCCCTTCTGGCCCTTGATGATGAGCTTGTTGATCAGGTCCATGTTCGAGATCTCGAAGACGCCGCCACGCGCAAATTGCTCGCTGTAGAATGATTGCGCGTCAGGAACTGTATCAAGGAAGTCCGAGCCAGATAAACCAACTGACCGCCACAAGTCACCGCACGCTTCCCAGGGTGCGATCGCTTTGAGCGATGGCGGCTGTTGCGCTGCGATGTGCCATTGCGAGATGGCGAGGAACTGCGTAGATGGTCTCGCGTCAGTCAGGATTAGCCGTGACAAGGGAAAGGCGGGTAACGCACCGAGTTGCCACCCATCCCGACGTTGCCGTTGCACCAGTCCATCTTGGCGAGCTGCTCGATCGAGTCGTAGCCGTCCTCGCCCATCTTGGCGCCCATGATCTGGTTCTCGCCATCCGAATGACCGGAACCGCGCGAGTCGATGCTGACGATCGCGTAGCCGCGCGGGCACCAAGTCGCCGGGTCCAAACCCTCGAACTTTTCCCAGCCGGACAGGTCGCCCGACTTGAGACCGCACCGCCAGGTCGTGACGGGCAGCATGTTGATCGAAGAGTACCGCTTGCCGTAAGGCGACCACATGAGAAGGGCCGGAACCTTCTCGTCCGAGTCGGCGGGGCGGTAGACGTCGCAGTACAGCTTGGCGCCGTCGCGCATCGTCAGCTCGATGTCGTGCTCGAGGAGGATGTCGGAGTCGAGCGCGCGAGTCCGCTCGCCGTCCCAACCTTCACGAGTTGAGCCCTTCTTCAGGAGGGTCGTCTCGCCCAGGTGCCGGCCGTCATAGCCGTTGACGCCGACCTCGGGCTTGCTGCGAGAGGTGCAACGCTCGTCAGAACACGCACGCACTAAGCACAATGCCTGCTCGCTTACCCGATCTCCTTGGTCGCGATTTCAAAGTTGGGCAGGACGATGGTCATCTTGCGGTGGTTCACAGGGAGGTGGAGGGTGCGGCGCAAGGTTGAGAGATGCCTGGCTAGCTTGATGAGCTGCACTGTCGTAGTGTACGAGAGCAGGAAGAGCAAGCAGAACGCCGCGGCAGCGTGTTGACCGCCGCACTGGATCGTCCACGCATTGTTCGCATGGGCGCAGGCGGCCTCCCCGGTGAGCCGGCGGCGACGGCCCGTCGATCACCTCTTCCAGAGGAGGCGCTCTGACCGGCACCGAAGTGCCCGAGATGGCCGAATCAAGGGTGACCAGCCGGCAGAGAGTCAAGGTGGGAGAGCCTGCCAATCCGCGGGTCCTCGGTCTCCGCTCACTGCCGCCGCGACGGCGGAGCAGCCGAGAGTATGACAGACACTCTGAGCTCCTTCGAGAGCACAACAGCACCTCTCGAAGAATTGAGCAGCAGCCAAAATGTCGTGGATCAAGATTGACGCCGACTCGCCGTTCTCGCTCGCCAACGTGCCGTTCGGCATCTGTTCGCCGACTGCTGGCGCTTCACCCCGAGCAGCGACACGTCTTGGGGATCATGTGGTAGATCTCGCAGCGCTCGCCAAAGCGGGCTTGCTTGACAACGCACTCGAGCAAGGCGAGCGACACGTTCTCGAGCAGGTGCGCGCCCACATACACTGCCCGCCCGTTCCGTCGTCAAGCTGACTTGTCAGATTCCCGTCTATAGCCCACTCTGAACGCCCTGGCAGCGCTCCCTGCCGCCAAACGCACTGCGATCCGAGAGGAGGTCCAGAAGCTCTTCTCCGACTCGGGCAAACCTCGCTTCGAAAAGGCGTTCGGCTCGTCTGCGGACTCCAAAGCGCTCTACGACGTCCAAGACGTGACGCTCTACAATCCAATGGCGGTCGGCGACTTTATCGACTTCTCCGTCTACCCGGCGCACGGTCTCGGCGCAGGTCGCGCAATCTTTGGGCCAGACACGCCGCTGCCGCCTTCTTTCTCGCGATTACCGATGGCGTACAACGGTCGCGCCGGCACGGTCACGATCAGCGAGGAGATTGTCAGGCCGCAGGGGCAGACGCGCGCCTTCTCGGCGCAGCGCGAGATCGAGATCGGCGAGTGCAAAGCGCTCGACTGGGAATTTGAGATCGTGAGTCGCGCGTCAGCCTCGAGACCGTTGCTCGAAGGAGACCATACTGACCTGCTAGTATGTAGGGCGCCTTTGTCTCGCAATCGACAGAAGACGGCACCTACCTGACGCCCGAAACTGCCCGCTCGCACATTTTCGGCTACGTCCTGCTGAATGACTGGTCCGCGCGGGACATCCAAGGCTTTGAGATGGTCCCACTCGGTCCTTTCAACGGCAAGTCGTTCGCGACGACGATCTCGCCTTGGGTTGTCGTGCCCGAAGCTCTCGAACCGTTTGCGGCGAAGCGGCCGACGAGTCTCAACGGCGTCGAGGCTGACATCCCTGACTACTTGCGGGAGTCGGACGGTGCTGCGACCAATTACGACGTGGAGTGCAAGACTTACCTCCGTCGTGCGTCTTTCTCTGACTTCGAGCTTCGAAGCAGCGCACTGACTCGCGTACCGCCGCTCCCTCGTCGCGCTTGCATGTGACAGTGTCATCTGAACCCTCGACCGCTCATCACATCAGCACCGCACGATTCGCCGACGCGTTCTGGTCATTCCCTCAACTCATCGCGTACCAAACTTTCAACGGCTCGCGCGTCCAAACTGGCGACCTGCTCGGATCCGGCACGATCTCGAGCCAAGGCGACAACGCGCAGGGTTGCTTGCTCGAAAAGTCTCAAGGTGGCAAGGTCCCGTTCAAGGTTGGCAACGAGGAGAGGAGGTGGATCGAAGATGGAGACGAGGTGGTCTTTGAGGCGGTCGCGGGCGAACCGGGCAAGAAGGTCGGGTTCGGACAGCTGCGCGGCAAAGTCTTGCCCGCCTCGAAACTACGCAAGTTGTAGGACTCGGCTCTTGCTCTGCACAACGCATCCATGACCTATCGTGATGAGAGGAGAGTGCGTCGCTTTCTCCGTTTCCCGTGGAAGCGCGAGACGTGACCTTCCTAGTTGCGGCTGGCGCCCCGAGCGATAGGATGCACAAAGTGCCCTCCTCTCCAGAGGTGCGAGCAAGATCGCGTATGACAACGACTCAAGGCGCAAGTCTCGATCACCCGTCGACAGACCGTCCGCGACGAATGCCCGCCGATTATCATTGTTGAGGGGCTCGTCCAGGCGTGCAGCGCGCCGCACGAGGTCGTTACTTCCACCCTTGCCCGTGCACATGTGGCGATCGTTCGGAACTTCCAGGCTAGTCGGTATTCCACCTTTGCGTGACTGTAGTCATGAGAGCGAGTACTCGGGTTTCTATTAACTGCAATTACAGCAAAGGCTCGAGTCGGGATACGATACACGCGTGCAGAAATGCTCAAAGATTCAAGCCGAGGCCGGAAGCTCGATGTTCTGCTTCGCTGCCCAGTCGCGCGCACCGGCGTAGCCAAAGTTGTAGTGAGCGTGCTCCTGCGCGTTGACGACCTTCTCGCCCGGCTTTGGTCCGAGCGCCTTCTCGCGCGAGTAGGACTGGATCCGAGTTGCACGCTCATATCGGAGCTTCTGGGCGAGCTCGAGGCGTTCCGGAACGGCCGACGACGGAGTTGACGGCGGGAACACGACTCCGAGCGCTTCGGCGTCCTCGATCGCCTGTCCGCCTCCTTGTCCCTGATCTGCAAGTATAGGGAGGACGCGTCAGTCGGAGGTCGCCAGGCATCTCTAGACCGCTTGGTACTCACGGGGAAGCATCGCATGCGCGGCGTCGCCGATCAAGATCACGCGTCCCTTAGTCCATGTGGGGAGCGGGTCCTGCTCGCGGAGTTGCCAAAGGTTGCACCCGGGTGCCGCGCTGCAGAAGGCAGGGATTAGCATCACCGAAATCGAGATGCGTGAGTAATGGGCGGTGGCTTACCGGAGGATGAACTTGGCGTCCTCGCAGAAGTCCTTGAACGAGTCGAGAAGCTTCTCCGGGTCGCCCAGAACTTGCCATTCCTCAGTCGAGCTCTCGGCCTCTGAATCGGGCTACAGGAAGTGCGAAGGTCAGTCGGGGCTCGGAAGAACTCGCGGCACAGTGCGCGAACTCACAACGATCGCGACAATATTAAGCAAAGTGCCCTTGCGGCAAGGGTACGCAACGAGACGACGGTCGGAGCCCATGAACGTCGTGAGTCCCATGCCCTTCTCGTCGCCGTCGAGAATGGCGAGGGCGCGCGGGTTTTCGAGAAGTCGCTCGCGCGGAATCTGTCGAGAGCTCAGTCAGTTCCTGACGCCGTAGAAGCGCTCGCGATGAAGAAGCGGGAGCTCACGAGCGCGCGGTATGCACTGTGTCCGGAACGGTTCGCGACGAGCTTTTGTCCGAGAACGGCGGTCCGACCGATACTGTGGATGCCGTCGGCGGCGACGATCACGTCGGCGCTGAGGACTTCGCCGTCGGCGAGCGTCACCTTGCCAGTCTCGGCGTCCTGCTGCGGAGATTCTGATTAGCGCCGCGACGCTTGGGGGAGAAATCGATAGGTAGGCGCGGAGTTCGAGACTGACCACTTCGGCGACGCGAGAAGCGGTTCTGATGACGGCGGGCTTGCCGGGACCGTCTTCAGTCGTGGCGAGACGGCGAAGCTCGTTGTGCAGGTCGACTCGGTGGTTCAACAGCCACGGCGCGCCGAACTCCTTGCGGGCGAAGATCGGGATCTTGAAGTGCGTCCGTCCGTCATGGCCGAGTTCGTGGTACTGCCACATTTCGCTGCGTCAGTCTCCCTACACGCGACGTCACACGACTTGAAACTGTACGCACCCACTGCGTCTCCGGCGAATTGAGGTTGTTCAGGTCGAGACCCCATTCCATTGCAATTTTGGCGGCATTCGGGCCGAGGTGGATCGCAGCGCCGACTTCTTCCTTCAAGCGGGACTGTTCAAGAATGGTAACATTGTGGTGTCGAAGAGCCGTAGCGGCGGCGAGACCGGCGATGCCAGCTGCACAGAGTGACGGGGTCAGCTTCGAAAGGCCCGCTCGCGGCTCGTGGTATCCAGACTTACCACCGATGATGAGCACGTCGAGTTGCGAGGAGTCTGCGTTGGGCATCTTGATTCGAGTAGCGCTTGTACGATGTGAGTAGAGAAGCAGGACACTGTGGGAAGATTAGAGCATCGAAGGAGAGGTGGGGCTCTTCTCCCACTCGGCGCGAGGGTCGAGATTCTCCGGCGGAATAGGGAGCCTCTCGCCGCTTACTCGGCCCTCCGTCGAAAGACCCGCGCGTGCCTTTTCGTCTGTGGGCGAGCGTTATTACATGCGTCGTTCCATGCTGTGAGGTAGCCTGTTGGGCGATTGCATAACGGAACAATTAGGGTGTTTATGATCGGCGAGGTGCAGCTGATGATCCTGATAGATGGAGACCAGCGGTTTCGCACGGGCCTTCGCAAATCGTCAATACAGCAAGCTACAGCGCTGCGTGTCCTGCATCTGCGCCAAGGAGTCGCGGGAAGGCCCTCAGACGAGGATTCGGCCCTGTCCTGCGTCCGCTCGCCTCGCTGTTGCCGCTTCGCCTGCGGCAGACGAGCAACAAGAACTGGTCTGTATCATCGTCTAGGTATGACCAAGTCCGTAGATCCGAAGAGCGTGCCGGTAGGGCCACGAGTACCGAGGTGGCGCGTCGGTACAACAGGTCCAGCGTCTCCAGGCGCAATCTAGCTGGCACAGCCATGCAGCGCTGCGCAATAATCTCGTTCCGCTCGCTCAGGCGTGTGAGCTTTTTGGTAGAACTCGAAGTCCTGGATCCGGCGGCAGCGTTGATCCACGTCGATTTCTGAGAGTCGCGAAAGCGTTCTCAGCCCCGCAGCATGCGAGAGGCGGCGTACGTCGGCCGCATTGGCGTGAAGCATCGGTTCTCGTGGCCGCTGACGGGCATCATCAGGGGTCGCCAGCTTGTCCTGCGGGACACGCGCGCAGAGCTCGAGTCGCGCACGCGCCGATTCGGCGGGTGAGGCGCGTGTCTGCTCGTGCGAGGCGTTCTTTGGGGAAGAAGCGGTGGCCGTACGCCAAGAACCGAGCTCAGACATAGAGGCGTCCCCCGGCAGGTCTCGCCTCCCAGCTGTAGACGCCGAGACGCTCGTTCAACGAGGCGGTGCTGTGACAAATTCGGCGGGAGGAATAGTAACCCTCTTACTTGTTTTCAGTATTGGATTTGTATTCCGATTCGCCGTCGAGCCGCGGCTCACGGCCCGAACCTGATCCTGCGGCGGCGGCTTATTCTTCCCACCGGATCGCGGCGGTCTGGCCGGGCATGGAGGTCGAGATCCGGACCGGTCGGAGATCGCGCAACGTCTCCAGGGGTAACGCGTCCACGCGGACAGGCGGGAGTCCCACCTGCCGACCTCTATATCAGGCTCGAGCGCGCCCGACTCTCGCTCTCAGACTCGCACCTGCTGCACCGATCGCTTGCTAGAAACCGGACACTTGCTCTTCCCTAGCCGCCATGCCTCACGCCATCCCTCCCAACGTCTCTCACGACACGCCGGAACTCGACTGTCTCGATTTCTCGGGCAAGACGACGTATGGCGACTTCCGCGACGACCTCGTCCGCGACGGCTACGTTGTCGTTAAGCACGCCATCTCGGCTGAACGTGCCGGTTACTATGTTGGTACGCGGACAACGTACTTCCCTCGCGCGGTCCGCAGACCTTCAGTCAAATTGACGGGCATCTCTCCCTCTCGTATCGCCAGACGAGATCCAGACTTGGCTCGAGAGCTTCAACCTCGGCTACAAGCGCGATGACCCGTCTACCGTCCGCGACGAATGCCTGCCGATTATCATCGCCAAGGGCCTCGTTCAGGCGTACGGCGCGCCGCACGAGGTCAGCCTCCTTTCCTACGCGCATGGTACTTTACGCTGCTCGTGCTGACTCCTTCAGTGACGTCGCCTGGGCAGTCCTTCACGTGGGGTGTGCGCTCGGAGCCCGGCGTGATCGGTACCTTCGAAAAGATCTTCCAGACCGACGACCTCCTCGTTTCGTTCGACGCCGTCAACGTCTCGCTCGCCGGTCGTCTCGACAAGAAGTACGACGAGTTCCAGCCCTGGGCGCACCAGGACCAGGACCCGGAGCGTCCGGGATTCCGCTGCATCCAGGGCTTTGTCAACCTCTGCCCGAACGGCGACAACGATGGCGGTCTGATGGTCCTCAAGGGTGGGCACCTCGTCTCGCAAGAGTACCACAAAGAGTTCAACGAGGAGGAGCGCGAGTTCAGGTGGACGAACGAAGTGAGCTTGCTCGAGCGCGTGACACCACGTCGTTCGCTCGGATCTGACTCTTGCGTCACTCAGATGTACCTCTTCAAGGACACCGGCCTGAAGTGGCTCGCCGACAAGGGTCTCGAGTGGGTCAAGGTCAATGCTGGACCGGGCGATCTCGTTCTGTGGGACAGCCGTGCGCCGCACTACAACGTCCCGCCTCGAGGCGACCAGAACCGCTTCGTCGTCTACACCTCGTACGCGCCCGCATCGACCGCAACAAAGGAGGACCTCCTGCAGAAGAAGTGGCTGTTTGAGAACACCAAGGGTCACTCGCACTGGGCGCAGGGCTTCCAGTGAGTTCGCTTCCGCTGCCGTCACGATGTTCCCCCATCGGTCCTTCTATTGTTGCCTGCCAAACTTTTACTGATACCGTCGCCTCCACAGGCCATTCGTTGAGGCGTTTGTTGGACCGAAGCGGAACGGCCAGCCCGATCCCATCAACACTTGGAAGCCCCGGAAGCCGCCCGTCCTGAGCGAGCGAGCGTTCAGATTGACAGGCATTCCGTACATCAACGAGAAGGAGTAGCTTTCCTCTTCTTTCTTTGCTTGCACATAGACTGTTTGGCCCCCTTTCCGAACGAGAGAGCTCGGAAGCAGCGGAGATGCCCGCCCGGCCGAGCCTCGCCGAGAACCCCCTGTGGATGTTTCTCCGTCTGGCTAGTCGTGACTCAGTCATTCGCCGAAGACTCGGGCCTTTTGCCGTCATGGGAAGAAATGGTGGAGGCGCAGAAAAGGAGTCAAGCGAGAAGAAACCAAGAGGGTCGGTCTGCCTCACGCATTATTCTCAAGTTCCTGCTTTAGCTCACTCAAGCTCACTTCCAGCGCCGGCCGTAAACATCAAACACCAGCGCCGGTCGTAACCATCAGACACAATGGCCATGATCTGTTCTGTAACACTCGAAGGGACGCCTTGCTGCAGTCGAGGCAGGGAACCAGTGTGGCGAAAGAGAGAGGTTGCGGACTTCGCTCACGGCCTGGACGATTCAGATACGCTGTCCGGAGGTGACCCCGATCCCCCCGGTTAATAGCACAGGCGTTCGCGGCCGGTGCAAAACCGAATTACGTTCTGCATCTGAGCTAGGGCACACACTCCGAAGATGATGATTGTGCGCCATGAGATCGTCTTCTTCTCGTCCGGGTCATCTGGGTCACATCTAGGCATAGGGCAAGCACCGCTCAGGCTTGTGTGGCAACGACAATGGCCGGGCGCTCGGTTGGGGGACCGCAGTCGGAAAGCTGCCTCCAGGTTTTGTTTCTTGCAGGTGCGTGAATCTCCCCTGACTGTGCTCGAAGCGCGCAGCAAGCCTCGGAGGAGAGCAGATCCGTCGCGGCCTCCTGTCAGCGTGGATGGAGAAAGATCTGCTGCCGCCTCGTGTCAGCGTACTGAAAGCCAAGGCGAGCGTGTCATGAGCCTTCGAGCATGGAAGCGCCTTCCTCGAGCACAAGCAGGGCACACGCGCCGCTTGCTTCTCGTGGGCACGAAGACGTGATACATTGCGATACTGAAATAAACTTGTACCCTGGATACCGATACAATGACTTGGGAGATCACGCCATGTCGGCGACCTTCTCCTCGTTGGCCGAATCGCGGTCGCTTCCGACCGGAGCAGCGGCGTGGTTGACGTCTTCGGTCCTGAGAGGCGCGTCGACGATCCAGTTCATGCGGTCCTTCGGGTTCTGGAAGCACGCGCAGCCGATTGCGGCAAGGACGGCACCGGGCAGGAAAGCGAACCAGGTAATCTTGTAGCCATAGGCTTGCGTTTCCTTCATGGCAGCCGAAGCGGCGCCAATGATGCGGCCGTTGATGCCCGGGATCGCGTCAAGCCCCTGACCCGACATGAGGAAACCGATGAGCTGGCCGAGGTACTGAGGGTTGAAGCCGAGGGGAACCGTGGCCTTGACTGTGAAGCGAGCCTGTCGTCAACTTCGAGCACGGACGAGTCGGTCTCGATAGGAAGCTTACTGATGGCTTCAGGAATCTGCGTGTTGGTCTTCGAGGCGTAGATCGCCTCTGCAATGGCATAGCCGACGACTCCGCCGAGCGTCCGGACCGAGATCGTTAGTGCCGAAGCGATACCGATGAAGAGGGGTGGAGTCGAGAGCTGGACGAGCGTAACGAGGAGAATGAGAGGCGCGGAGAAACCGATACCGCCGACGGCATTGCTGCAAGACAACGAAAAGACGATGTCAGCTTCGGTCGCGAGCTGGCGGGCGTGAACGGAGCAAACGTACAAGGCCGTAGCCATGTTTCCGTTCGTGCCTGACATCGCAAAGCCGATGATCGCGATAGCAAAGCAAGTGAAACCGGCAGTGAGCGGCCACTTGAGGTCCTTGCGCTTCGTAACGTCTGTTGGCCGCCGAATGTCAGTCATCAGGAAAGGCAACTCGACGAGCGGGAGTCTGGTACGCACAGTAGGACATGATCGGCGCGACGACAAAGATCACGAGGAAGAAGGGGAGGAGGCGAGCGTTCGCGTCGATCGTGCCCGGCATAGCCCAAAGGCCGTTCATCTCCGAGGACTGCGGAAAGACATCAAGTCAGTCTCGGTCGACGCGTCTTCCGCTGTGCCCGTTACATACGTAGATGTTGTTGACGAGGTAGAAAAGCGAGCCCTCGACGGCGATGAGGAACATCGACAGCGGGAAGTTGCGGCCGTTCTGGAAGAGGCGGTGGTCGAGGAAACCGCGGGTCGTTCCCTTCCATTCTGTGAACCCGAAGCGAGGTCAGCGCGACGCAGGAGCCGAGGAAGCTCAAAAGAGACTTACCGTAGAGGAGGCAGGCGATGAGGCCGACAAAGCCAATCGCGACGGGAACGTACGAGTGCGGGTCGTGCCATCCGATCGTCGAGTCGGAGGACCACGCGAAGCCCATCAGGAGCGGCACGAGACCAGCAATGAGGAGGAAGTAGCCGATCCAGTCGAGAGTCTTGACCTTGGACCAGAAACTGCCGGTAGTGACGGTGCGAGGCGGCGGGTGGTAGAAGAAGAAGAAGCCGAGCAGGAGGATGCCGTCGTAGAGCAACATCGTACGGAAGACCCACCGCCACCCGTTGACGGGGTCGGCGGCTGTAGCGCGGCCCATTCCGATCAAAGCGATGACGGCGGCGGCGGAAGATACGCTGGGAGAGAAACGACCGGTCAACCTCGGGCGGTTGCCGAAGGCACGAGACCGGGACTCACACGTTGACGATAGTCTGAGCATATGCGCGGTAGACGCTCGGAAGGACTTCACTAGCGACGGCGTACATGATGCCGGAAATACCGGCGGAAACTCCAGCGAGAGCCTGACCGGCGATGACTCCGTTGACCTTCGAGCGCAAATGCGTCAGACAAGCCCGCGCGGATGTTCCAGGTTCGAGTGCGTACATCCTTTGCGGTCATAGAGACGATGGCGGACACGCAAAAGAGGAGCCAGGCGAGGATAACGCTGCGACGTGGGGAGAGTCAGCCGCCCGCATTTCCTCACGTTCCGGCTTTGACTCACACCCAGCGACGGCCGTATACGTCAGATACTATAGCCATGATGGGCCCCGTAACAATTGAAGGGACGCCTTGCTGTGGTGGGGGCAGGAAGTCAGTGTGGCGAAAGAAAGAGGCTGCGGACTTCGCTCACGGCCTGCACGATCCAGATACGCTGCCCAGAGTTGCCCCCGATCGCCCCGGTGATAGCGTAGGCGTTTGCGGCCGGCGCAATGCCTAAGTACGTATTCTGCATCTGAGCTAGGGCACACAATCCGAAGATGATGATTGTGCGCCATGAGATCGTCTTCTTCTCGTCCGGGTCCTGTCCGTACGTTCCGAGCACCGTGATCTGGTGGAGTGATGGCCCTAAAGTTAACGGAGCTCCAAGTCCGGAGCCTGGTAGACAGCTATAAACATACCTGCTCGTTGTTTTCGTCGACTACGTACGAGTCGTGAACTGCTCGGTTCTCGGCAACCTCCAGGTGTTCCGTCGTCGGTTTCGCCATGGTCTTGTGCACCGTCTGCATCAAATTCGAGCGTCGAAGGCTGTGCGGTGTGTGAGAGGAATGCGGAGGAGATCGAGGTATGGGCAAGAACGCGAGACCTGGGGCCCTCGTTGCTGCCGGAGCGAGGGGAGACGTCCGTCGACTGCCCGGGTGGGAGGACGAGGCTCAGGCACAACTCAATCTCGCCCCGGAAGGGGCCGAGCAA
Source organism: Rhodotorula taiwanensis (assembly GCA_002922495.1). Classification (NCBI taxonomy): domain Eukaryota; kingdom Fungi; phylum Basidiomycota; class Microbotryomycetes; order Sporidiobolales; family Sporidiobolaceae; genus Rhodotorula; species Rhodotorula taiwanensis. The sequence continues at coordinate 108,614 of PJQD01000028.1, forward strand.
ACGTCAAGAGTCAGCAGATCGCGCCGAGGGGAACGGGGCGAGCCACATGGAGGAGTTCGATCTCCCGTCCGCTGTGGAGGGCGCGGGGGCTGTCGCAGGTGGGCGAGCCGGAAGCAGTCCACCGGCAGAAGTGAGAGCAAGTGATCGAGGCCGGGCCCGTCTTTAATTGGCGCTTGAAAGGCACGGGCGGAACACCTGACTCCGTGCGGAGTATTTTTTCTGTACTCTGACAATCGCAACGATTCATCGCCGGCTCGAGTGGGAGCAGAATCGTGCCTGTGCCGTACAGCAGTATCCCAGCTGGACCCGGGCCCGCATACATATGTACCCGGGAAGCAAGCCGAGCGGAAGAAAGGATGTTCCGTCGGAAGCCGGCTTCCGCCCGTCGATCTGCCGGGTTCTCGAAATCGCTGACGTGCCGAGTTCCGTCGAGCAACTGTCGAGGATGCTATCTCACAAAGGGTCGATAGACAAGCTCGGCGTAGAAAGCAGAGCTGCAGTGAGACTTGATCTTGTCGACACGGGACCTTCGTCGCAAAATGTCTGAGACCGGCCTCGGGAAAGCTGGTGCAGAGGGAAACCGCCCGCGCGACGGAGAGCTCCCGATGCTTGTTAAGGCTCGTAGCGGCACTTTGATACGAAGAGGAAAGGCGGGCGGGATCAGACCGGCAGGAAGCGAGGCACAGGAAAAGCACGTTTGCCTCTGATACCGAGAAGGCTACGACTGATCAGCTAGCGACTGTCTCGCTCCGGATCGTGCGACACTCACGACCTCCTCGATATGTTTCATCTCGAGCTCCTCGTCCTCCATGAGCGCAATGGCCTGCGCTGTCTGCACCGCGTGCTTGATCTCGCGTCCATTGAGCGAGAAGTCGGCCAAGTGATCGAGATCGAACCGAGCTGGACAGCTGTCGGAGCTGGCGGTACGAGCGAGGAACTGAGACGAGGACAACTGGGTCAGCATCCGTAGCGCGTACGCTACAAAAGTCGCTTGATCCGCACCCGCTCCCACAGGGTTCGCCTGGAAGCGACATCAAGCTTGTCGAAGTGAAGCACGACTGCGAATCGGCTCATGAACGCATCGTCGAAGCTGTTGAGCAGACTTCGGCTCGGTGAGAGTCGGTAAAGAAACATCTCGGGGAGGAACCGCACCTCTTGATGCTGTTGGTCGTGAGAAGCAACACTGGCCAGCTCCGAGAGAACGTTAGCTGTGCATTCCGCTGCGCTGGCTCTCGCGCGCGCCCACCTCCCGTAAAGTACTCGAGCACTGTATAGACTCGATATCAGCACCCTAGTGGCGAGAGGAGGGAACGTGATAAAGAGACTCACGCCTCAAAAAGACGCCCACGAGGGCGTTTCGCTCGAGGTGGCTCGCGTCGCGCTTCTGCAAGAAAATGTCGGCCTGCAGGCGCGCAGCGTTCGCGTGTCAGCTCATCGATCGAAGGCGGCGAGAAGGGGAAAGGCAATGGATTGCGGTATACCTCGTCGATCAACAGGACTGCGTTCCATTGAGTCGCGAGCTGCGGGAAGTTGGCCGGTTAGCTCAACCGGCAGCGTACCCATCAGCTGTTGCTGTGTACTTCGAGAATATCTCTGAGCTGAGTCTCGAGCACTTGAGGTAGAATGCCAAGCTCGCCGGCGCTGACGACGTAAAGCGGACGGCGGAGGTGTTCGGCGATCGCTTCGGCCGTCAGAGTCTGCGAGGTGCCTCTGTTGTCAGCAACCTTTTTTGAGCAGAAGTATCACAGACCTTCGCTCACCTTGCCTGTCCCTGGTGGACCGTGAAAGGCCATCACCAGCCCGTTACCCTTTCCCGCGACGACGTCGATCATCAGCTTGTTCTTGAGCTCGCCCGCATGGACTGTCACAAGAGCTTTGACAATGCGCCGGTATGAGTCGGGAATTACAAGATGGGCGAAGCTTTCGGTCCCCCATCGTATAGGCGAGAGACGAGAGACGAGGAGTTCGCCCCATCGCTGCGGTGCGTACGCTTAAAAAATCAGCCACCGATTCGCACAGCTCGGGCGAGCTCCACTTGACTCACCTTTGCCCTGAAAGAGAATCCGTGTATTGACGGCGGCAGGAGATGCAGCTGATCGGACGATAGCTCTTGGCACGGCTGCGTGACTTGCGAGGCGCTGCTCGCCCACTGCGCATGCCGATCGGTCTTGCCCGTATCCTCACTGCGGATCCGCCAACACATCAATCAGATGCGCAGTCATTGAGGCGAGAACTCGGTTGACTCACCTCCAAGTATCGAGAGACGGGTTGCAGCGACGGTATCCTTTGACGTCGACCACTACCTGCCCTTCGCCCATGAGACGCGACCTGTCGGGGATAGTCAGTCCCGCTTTTCACGAAGTACTTGTACGACATGCAGACTCACACGCCCGAGAAAGCTCGCGTGAAGAAGAAGCCGCTGTACTCTGCGTGCACCTGGCCGGCATACTGATAGCATCACCGAAGCTCGTCAGAGCCTCGCGCCTCGTGCTTGCCACTCGTAGAAGGGCATACTTGAATGTAGATGCCGCCGCGTTCTGTATAAGGGAGCCTAGGTCAGCACCGATATGCGCGGAACCTTTTATCAGCTGAGCACCACTAGCCTTCCAAGCTTCTTCTCCGCGCCTCCGTTAAGGGGAAAGCCGGCAGACCCTCGACTTTGCGCAGATTCTGCGGGAGATCGTCGAGTGAGCATGCGCGTAAGGCGGGGCAAACCCGAAAGGCACTCACACTGAAATCTCGGACCTTGCGTGTGATCGGTACTCGATGGTAGCATGTCCCGGCCCACTGGTAGTAATGGCACGACATGACGAGCGCATGACCTATCGCTTCTTGTACGTACTGCCACGAGTCGAGCCGAACTGCGATCTGGACGCGTGAAGAAGCGCGAGTCAGCCCAATTGACTGGTTACGTTGTCCATCATAGCATGCAAGTGAGCTTGAGAGGACGAGCGCACCCGCTCGCCCGTCGTATCATGGACCGATTCGAGGTCTTCGCCGATGCGGAGAAGGGACCATAGGAGGTGGTACGAGATCATTCCGGCCGGATAGGTCGCGATGGTTTCGGCCCTATCAATGAGGAGATCGTGAGTCCTTCATCCGGATGATTTCCACAAACAGCTGCCGAAGGAGAGTGATGGTGCTGCCCCGAGAATTCTGGTGAGACGGGATCGAGCGGGACTCACACATAGGCAAACTTGCTCTCGACGTATTCGATCAGAACTTGCGTAGCTTGCTTGGCGCTTAGTCCGCCCCGGGCCCGGCCCGCATTCGTCGTCGAGCTGTCCTCCTCCCTATCTATCCGTTCGGCGGCAGCGAGTAACTCGTTCCGGTAGACATAGGCGGATCGAGCGTCAATCTGCTAGAAAACAGGAGGCGCAGGTCTCGGGCGGGTCAGTGGACCGGTACGGCGCCTGGCCGACCGCGATCTGCCTGGGGCTATCTGACGGGCGATAGCATTCTTTTCAGATACAGAGAGCGCTCGACCCACCGCTGGTTTTGCGTCGTATAGTGACCCCGTAGTGGGGAACACCTCCCTCAGCACCTTCAACAGCGGCGGCGCTCCCCCAAGTCCAGCCGTCTCGACTTCGATCCAGACGTAAGCGTCATTCGCGCTTCGATTCGGATACGAGCGCAGGTAGGCGCGAAAACGTCGAGGTATCGGTTCGTCGTCAGTCGCAGTGTGGGGTCCGGTCGATTCGGAAGCAGCCGTAGGAGGAGGAGGAGGTGCAGCGACCCAGCGACCGCCTGAAGCTAGTACTTGAGACTCTTCTGTGTAGATTTGTGGAGTGCTCATCGTGGTCTGCCAAGTCGTGACATAGCAGCGTTTATCGACTTTGGCTCAGTCCGCCCGCCGGACAGACACTCCACTCCGCCTTCCCATCGGCATCAGCGACACGACTCGGCCGAGCGCGCCGGAAAAATTGAACACCGTCCACAAGCTCCTGCTTCATGGTCATGAGCAGCTAAGAGAGGACCTGCGACGAGTACTCGGAGCCGCGTCCGGCTCTCAAGAAGGGAAAAGGTCGAAGGAAGAAACGCGTGATACAAGGGGTGCAAAGGGGACCAGAAGGGAGTGAAGCTGCAGGGAGCTGAAAGGAACTGATGGTATTTGTCCGTCATTGAGCGTCTGTACGCATCCGAGCGTCGACTCGCCGGGGAGCCAAGCGCTGTCGAGTCCGGAGTTTTACTTGCTCACTGCGAACCGAGGGGGAAGGGCCGCAATCAGTCGTCAGAGGTTCTCCTCCGAGCAAACTTCCACGTCAGAACGCCCGAACGCACTCATCATCTTGACAAATTCGTCGTAGTTGATCTGACCGTCGCCGTCGACGTCGGCCTCGCGGATCATCTCGTCGACTTCGGCGTCCGTCAACTTTTCGCCTGTGCGCAAACACAATACAGACAACATCAGTACCAGCGACGTTGAGTGGCGCGTGGTCATCAATGATCCCGTGCAAGTTTTACGCACCGAGGTTGGTCATGACATGCCTCAGCTCGGCGGCCGAGATGAAGCCATTGCCGTCCTTGTCAAACACCTTGAACGCTTCCCGGACTTCCTCCTCCGAGTCCGTGTCCTTCATCTTGCGCGCCATCATGGCTGCGAGCGGGAAGTTTGCCCCCCAAGTCGAGGTGCGGACAAAAGAGAGGGGAGGACGTGGCGCGATCCGGATCATGCGGGATGGTGTTTTGAACCAGGTTCGAACGGAGCACGCGAGATGACGCCGGGTGTGTGACGCAGAACGGTCGAGACGAGGACCACAGTGACGGAGAGCGGGGAGGCACGAGAGTAAAAGGAAAGGAATCGGCCGAAGTCAGTGTTCCGTTGTACCGAGCGGCTCTCTCTCTCCAGGTCCGCCTGCCCGATACGAAAAAGGGGAACCGGGAGGACACTGACTGAGGAACTCGGGGAAGTCAATCTGGCCGTTGCCGTCGGCGTCGACCTCGTTGATCATGTCCTGCAACTCGGCCTCTGACGGGTTCTGCCCGAGCGACCGCATCACGGTTCCGAGTTCGCGGGTCGTGATGGTACCGTCGCCATCTGTTTCGGAGAGGGTGCAAGCAGTACAGGCTGTCAGTTCCTGCCGTACTCACACGTCGGTGATCGATAGAGCGGGCTCTCGGTGTGTGCGTGCGTGCACAGATGCGCAGACAGGCAGAGTCGCCGGCTATAGGGAGCGTAAGGCTGACTTGCCTTTGTCAAAGAGGGAGAAAGCCTCCTTGAACTGTGTCCATGCACGAGAGGCGCGTTCGCGAGCGAGAGTGGTCAGCGTTTCGGGCGTGTGTGATGAGGCCGTGGGCTGCGCGCCCACGGTTCGCTGCGAGGAACCCGAAGCGTCTCGCCTCTCCCTTCGCCAAGGCTGGTCGACCGTAGCATGACTCGCATGCTCACCTCTGCGATTTGTGGTTCAGTCTGAGTGTATCGCGATCAGGGTCGTAGGGCGAGAGTCGTTGGCGGCGGGACGCAGAAGGAAGGGGGGACGAGAGGCTCGAGTCAGGGTCAATACTCTACCCCTGGACCGGGTCATCGTTCTCATGGACGGCAGGGGTGGCACTCACGAGCTGATCAGCCATCCTGATGCGAGTCGTTTCGTTTGCGGGTTAGAGGAGAGGCACGAGTCGATGGGTTCGAGAGTTCCACGTGAGTTGCGTCACTCGGCCCGCCGGCACCGCCTCGCCTTCCCCTCCTCTGTTCACTCCCCTCCGCTCTCCCTTAGACGCAAAAAGTCGAGCAGACATTACTCTCTCTCGCAAGCTATGCCCTCGACGTCGACCTTGACCTCGGCGGAAAAGTCGGCCGTCAAAAAGTACGCGCCGACCGCTCACCACGACAAGATCCACGCCGCCGCGATCGGCCGCGTCTACTACGCCTACCCGGACCCGGCGAAATGGAGCTACAGCGGGATCGCAGGCGCCGTCGTCTTTGGGTGGGGCGACAACGGAGGCTGGATCAAGGTCGTCGACTTGGCCGGGACGAGGGGCGTCATCTGGCAACACGCCGTCGTCCAGGACATGCCCTACTACCAGGACAGGACCTTTTTCCACACCTTTCCCTCGGATGTGAGTTCTTCGTTCCGACGTGTGCAGCAGTCTTCGGGCCAGGCAGACTGAACCCGTTACTGCCGTGGCGCGACCCAGGACTGCATGATCGGGATCGCCTTTTCGTCCGAGGCGGAAGCGGCAGAGCTCTTCAAAAAGACCTCGATGCGCAACAAGTACGCCGCCAAGCACTCGGGTCAGAGCGCGTCCTCGGCCGCTGCGCCGCCCGGTTCGACCGCCGCGACATCATCGCCGAGCAAACTCGCGTCGGCGTTTGGAGGAGGCGGCGGGAGCAGCAGCCGGAGCAAGAAGCGCAAGTCGGCCGGCGTCGACAAGAGCATGATCGGAGCGCCGACCGGCTTCAGCCACGTCTCGCACATGGGCTTTGACGCCGAGTCCGGCTTCACGTCGAGGAATATTGACCCGAGTTGGGAACGCCTGTTCCAGCAACTCGAGAGTCAGGGCATCAGTCGCGTGAGCCTTGATTTCCTCCTGCTTTGCCTTGCCTTGCGTTCTCCGAGTATCTGTGGGCGAGCGCGCGAGCAGCTCGGGATGAGACGGTTGTCCTTGCTCGCGAGCCGCCGCCACCTTCAACGCAGCGGACCTTTTCCGATACGCCTGCACGCGTCCCGAAGCCCTGCCTCTCGTCAAACTTGCTTACCTCTGCGGATTTTGCTACCTTCGCCGCAGACTCAAATCGAGAAGAACGAAGACTTTATCCGCAACTTTGTCCAGGGCTCGGGCGGTCCCGCTGCAGCAACCTCGGCGCCTTCCGCTCCGGCCCCACCGCCGCCGCCTCCTACTCTTGGAGCAGTGGCATCGTCCGGTCGACCTAATGCGCCCCCGCCACCTCCTCCACCTCCAGCAAGTCGAGGCTCGGGACCCTCTCGCGCTCCGCCGCCTCCCGCTCCGTCCGCTGCAAAGCGCGTCCCGCCGCCTGCTCCTCCCTCTCGAGGCGCAGCACCTGCGGCGCCGCATCGGATCGCGAGGAAACCGCCTCCTCCGCCTTCGAGGAACGCGGCCCCGCCAGCACCGGCTGCTGCCGGAATCCCGCCGCCGCCGCCCCCTCCACCTCCGGCGAGAGGTGTGCCGGCTCCTCCGCCCCCTCCTCCTCCAGCGAGAGGGGGCGCACCGCCACCGCCGCCTGCACCGCCTGGAGGTGCTCCGCCGCCACCGCCGCCGCCTGCAGTCGGTGGCGATACCAGGAACGCCCTGTTGGCCAGCATCCAGGGCAAGGGAGTCGGTAACTTGCGCAAGGTGAGCTGAGACGCGCCCTTTGCCTTCGTGACGGCCCTCTTCGCGCGCGGTCCGTGCCGGCAGAGAATACGAGGCGGTCGGAAGCTGACGGTCTCTTCTCTCTCGTTCCTCTTTTCCCCTTCACAAACCCACCTAATCGTTGCTCGACACTACCTCTGTCATCTCTCAAACGTATAAACAAAACACTACCAGACGGACAAGACGGCCATCGAGAATGCCGGCTCGCTCGCCGCGATCGGCATCGCTGGAGCCGGTGTCGTCGGAGCGACTTCGGCTGCGGCGGCCGCAGCCCCGAGCGTCGACGACTCTGCGGGCGCTGCGGGAGGTGGAGGAGACTTGGCGAGCGCGTTGGCGGCGGCGCTCAGCCAACGGAAGGGCAACATGGGCGAGAGCGACGAAGAAGAGGAGAGCGACGAAGATTGGTGAGGAAGCCTCAGGCGGACGCGGACTCTCTAGAATGTAGGAGCTCGAGGCAGTATCAGCAGCTCGAGACAGTATCAGGAATCGGTATGAACTTTTTTCTCGCTAATCGTCAGAAGAGTTGCGGGACGAGGGAGACGGCCCCGTACGGTGGCACTACGCGAGGTACTCTTCGGGCGTGATGAGCGTCGGCGTCTTGACCTCGCCGCCCTTGACACGCCCTTCCCCCTTCTCCCTGCCGTCCTTCACCTCCGTCATGAGCCGGACGAGCCTAGCTCGGACGCGCAAGGCGAGCCAGTCCATGAAGAGGCCCCAAGGTGTCCAAGTTCTTGGAGTCTGGACCGGAACGACGACGGCTTTGCGCTCGGCCGCATCAGGCGATGGTTCCCACCGGCGACACAGCCAGTGTTCCCAGCGAATCTTGCGCGTGTACGTCCACAGCTCGACTATAAACGTGGGACGGATCAGCACTAGCGCGTCATCCGCGGCGAGACTCGAGACTCGAGACTTACTTGCTCCCCACGGCGCCGGCGCGACCAGCTTGCCCGTTTCGGGGTCCTTGTACCAGCTCGAGCCGCATTCGGGACTCGCGAGACTCGTCTGCTGGAGCCGCTGGTTGAGGAAGGCGTTATACGAGTCCATGATGGCGGGTTTGACGACAACGGAGGAAAGCGCGCGGTCGTACATGCCGCGGATGATACGCGCGATGAGTTCGGTCTGCGAAGCGGACAACGTTAGATGCGGGGGATCATGCGCGAGTGAGCGCGCCAAAACCGGCTCACATTGTGGCCAAGGGTCCAGCCCCAGTTCTGTGCGATCGCGTTCGGTCCGAGCACGATGAAGTAGTTCGGCACCGCGGGCGGCGCGATACCTTGGTATCCGTACGCCCCGTCGGCCGCCTTCCAGATCTCGCGAAGCTCGCGCCCGTCTTCGCCGAAGACATTCTGGTTCAAGCCGACGCCGGTCTCGGTGACCTCGAAGCCCGTCGCCCAGACGATAATGTCAAAGTCGTACTCTTGGCCGTCCTTCGTCGCCAGACCATTCTCAGTTACTCGTGTGATCGGCGAGGCGGTGAGCGAGACGTTCGGCTTGTGCAGGCTTGCCAGCCACCCTCCGTCGTACGCAACTCGTTTGCAGTGCATAGCTGAGGAAGCCTTGATGTCAGCTCACGGGTAGGGCCGTCCGCCAAAGCGAGATCCGCGCCTCACGGTAATCGGGAATGAGCACGTCGTGGTACTCGGATGGCATTGTCTTTCTCATGTAGTCGATGACGCCCTGCGTCAGCTTTGCGCGCAGATCGCTGGCCCATGTGCCCGCGCCGCGCGACAGGATCGTATAGTCGTAGTCGTAGAAGATCTTCCATCGGTACAGTCGGAGGGCGAAAGGGACATAGCGAAAGACGAAGCGTTGGAAGGTCGAGTACTGGTAGTTGTGCTTCGGCCGAAAGAACCCGGGCGAGCGCACGCTGCAGCGGGTTGGACAAAGTCAGCTGAGTGGGCCGATCCTTTCCGTCGGGCGGTGGAAAGAGAGCGAACGTACAACTGGACGATCTCGATCCCTTCGAGGTCGGCGATGTGCGGAATGACTTGAATCCCAGAGCTCCCGTTCCCGACTATGGCAATGCGCTTGCCCTTGAGATCGACGTCGGTCCGCCATCGAGACGAATGCCACTGAAGACCCTTGAAGTCCGCGCGGCCCGGCACGTTTGGAGTGATCGGCCGGTTGAGCGCGCCTGTCGCCGAGATGAGAATATCTGCCTCGACGTCGAATTGCTCGCCGTTGTGGTTGCGACGGAAAGTAATAGTGTGCGACTGCCTGAGCGGGTCCCACCGCGAGCCGACGAATTCGACCTCGTAAACGAAATGCTGACCCAGTCGATGCCGCTGTACGATGCGCTTCCAGTCTGTACAGGCCGGGCACGTCAGCGCTCAGCAGAATGCAATGAACGGGCGAGTTTGCAGCCAGACACTCACAACCGAGGACTTCGTCTCGGCCAGCCCAATGTGAGCTGAACCCAGCGTTCAGATGACTGTAGAGGCAGTAGAGGTGGCTCGGTACGTCAACACTGCGCCGAGAAGGAGCGTCAGCAACTCTATAGTGTTCGCTCTGCAAAATGACCTGACACGACTTGGGCGGCAAGCCGAGCCGCTTCAGACCAGGGACTCCGTCACTCACGCAGCGCCCGCCCATTTCGAGTCGCGCCATACTCCGCCAAGCTCGTCTGAGCGCTCATAGATGGTGAGAGCGACCCGATCGTGGCCGAGTGCCTCCTGGAGTCGGACAGCTTGCGCGATGCCGGCTTCGGCCGAGAAGAACCGCCGAGGTCAGCAACAGGTTGGGTGCGCACGAGTAGCGCCTTGTAGACGTCCCGCAAACGTCAGGAGACTCACAGATACCTCCGCCCACGATCGCCACGCGGATCTGTCTTTGTGTTGGCATGCCGAGTTTCGCGTCTCCGCAAGAGTGTCGGGCGTTCCAGAAGCGGTGCCGCCGCTCTCGCAAGCTAGAGTCGGGTAGACGGGCAGTATCCACGCAGCAATAGATCAACCGAGCAAGGAAGGCCCCTGCAGCCGCGCAAGAACTGTGCAGGTGAGGCCAAGATGATCGCGAGCACGCGACCCTCGAGATGATCGCGCAATGCTGCGGAATTGTAGAAAGAAAAGCCAGTCACCTGCCGTTCCTCTGCTAAGTCGGCAGCTGGTGGAAGAGCATGGATCGCACAAGCCGTCGCGTGTCATGCCGTGTGGCCGTCCGGCAGCGTGCTCACTTTGTGGCGATCCCCGCGACTCTTTCACTTTCACATGTCGCGCAGCTCAGGCGCAGCCTTGGTCGAAATCCTTCCTGTGTGACGGACGAGAAATAGGTAAAAGCGAGTAGTACTGCAAGCATGCATGCCGACCCGGTCCGCTCGCTCCGGGCTATCGAAAAAGCTAAACCTCCTCAAGCGGGCTGGCCCCCGAGCTTCGTCCGAAGGCTCTTCAACTCGGCCTGTACGCCGTCGATCTGTTCAAGCACGCTGTACGCACATTCGCGCGCGGCTTTGGTAGTCTTGGATTCGAGTAGAGCACGACTCTGCTGCGAGACGGCCAACGCGACTTCGTGCCTGAAAAGTGATTCAAGTTGGTCAGGAAAAGCCGCGCATGAGTGCAAAGGGACACGTCCCACGTACGTCACGCAGGCGTTCGACCGCATATGGTGCTCGACGAGCTTCTCCACCTTGTGCATCGCCGCGTCGCGGCGGTGCGTGAGCTGCTCGTGCTGTTCTCTCTGCTTGTTGACGAGAGCCTGGACACTGATGACAGTCAGTTGCTGGTACACCAAATGGACATGGGTGAACCCATGCGTACCCGACTCAGGCTGATCAAGCCATCAAAGAATTCTTCGTACGCGTCCGGCGGTCGGACGTCGAGTTGCGGCCGGTAGGCTCCGGTCGTAATCCGCGCATCGTGCGAGTAGGACGGCCGGTCGCGATAGGCGTCTCGCTTGGCGACTTCCTTCAGTTCGTCGCGACGAACATTCGCAGCCGGCTGAGTCGGCCGCGCCGCCAGACGGATGCGGGGGGTGACCGAGGGAGCTGCGGCAGGCTCCTCAGCGCCGATCGCTTGTACCGGCAGCGTCTTCTTGGCAAGACCCTGGATCTCCGACCACGGCACCTCATACGCCCGTCTGTAAGGCAGTGAACGGCTTTGGTGAGCCGGCGTCGACTGTGTCGGTACCGAAGGCTGTCCGTCTTCCTCCGGCAGCTGCGCTCCCGCAGGTTCCTGCAGGCGTCCCGTCTCCGGTCCAGTGAATGCGCTTGTGTCTTCGTCGAGATCCATACCGTCGGCATCCTGAGCCACCTGAGCCTTCTGGAGGGAGGACGGTCGCAGCGGCGCAAACGTGGCTGCGGCGGCACGCCGGCCTGCACCCGGGCCACGCTGTGCGACGATCGGAGGAACGGTGGCCCCCGTCGTGCCTGCAGACATGCTTGCATGATCAGTTTCAGCGCGTGCAGGCTGGCAAGCAGGTTGTTCACCGACCGACAGCGAGCTGGGGCAGTCTCGCTGACTGGCCGGTGCTCATCGCAGAAGCATTCGCGGGAAAGTCGACTCCAGAGTCTTCGACAGGAGCCGCAGAGGGACGAGGTCTGCGCTGGAGTGGTGGAAGTGACTTGCGCGGCTCGTGCGGACCCTGCGGGCTGTCAGGCGGGGTCGTGCTGCGAGGAAGCGCAGGAGCGTTCCGGGCCGGCGGTGCGGGGACGGTCTGCGTCGACGGCGTCTTCTTCCCCTCCACTGAGGCATCGCGGACTTCGACTGGACCTTGATGGGCGGCTACATCTCGTTCTTGTTGGCGATGCCTCGCGTCGCCAGCCTTGATCTCGAGGTCGCCGGCCAACGTGGGACCAGGCGGCGCCGACTCGGTGCCAACACTGGGTTCATCAGCGCGACGCCTATTGTCCGTTGCCGCCCTGCTCGTATCCGGCTGAGCAGGACCCGCTTGGGCCTGGTCCTGAGGCCGTTTGGGCGCATCTTCGGCGGCACGTTCCTCCTGGAATTCGAAGGGCATCTCCCAGTAATCCTCTGGCTCTTCAGCCGCTGCTTCGGCCGCTTCAGCCGCTTCAGCGACGCCCTGCTCGGAAGGCGCCATTGACAGGTCGCCAGTGAGTCTGCGAGATGACTTCGTCAGCAGCGGCTGTGAAGTCTCCTTCCCGAATACATATGTAGAGACGTACTGCGCCAAGGTCCGGACCGGCTTCGGTTTCGACGGCGAGTCTTTGCCAGGCGAGCGCGGCGCCAGGTGTCGTGCGCGAGCTCGTCCGCTCGAGGTCAGGTCCAGCGGGGGCGGGATGTCATCGGCGACGCGCTTGTCGCCCTTCTTGTGCGCTGCTGTGTTTTCGCCCTCCTCGCTACAGGCCGCAACAGACCATGGTCAGCCGTGAGCAAGGTAGCGAGTTGACTCTTCCAGGGCGCACCTAGTCGATTCCGGCGACTCGATCGCCGTCTCCGCGACGACCTGCTTCTTGGCCCTGGAACGCGTCGTCCGTGTGATCGTCGTCTCGGGCATCGTGGTGGTGCCCTTCTTCTCCGGCTTGTCGGGCACGTTGTCGTACGACTTCGGTGCGGCATCTCGTGCGCCCGTCCGCGAGATGGGTTTCTCGCTCCTCGACGTCGGAGCTGACTTCGCGTTCGCCTTGCGAGTCTTCCCTGTAGTCGGTCGAGGCTTGTTGTGCGCTTTACCGAATCGTTTCTTCGTGGGAGGTTGGTCTTTCTTCTCGGGTAGGGAAGCAAATTCGTTGTCGTAGTCCGTCGCCTCGCCCGCCTCGACGTCCGACGAGCCTTTCTTGCGTCGTTTCGATCTCCGCGAGTCGTCCTGCTCTTGCTCCTTGGCCATTCGGCCCTTTTCGTGGGGAAGACCGTCTTCGCTTGAGGTACCGCCGTGTTCATCGCTGCTCTCGTGCCTGGCGGCGTCGCTCAGGTCACTCAGGTCGCTGAGGTCGCTGAAGTTGCGTTTGCGTCCTCGCGGAACTTCAACGACCTTCTTGCGCGCAGCATTCGCCGCCTTCTTCCCAGTTGTGGGCGGTTTCCTGGGCGGCGCGACTTGAAGGCCAACGGGAGGCTGTCCGACCTCTTTGCGACCTTTTCGCCCTTGGTCTGCCTCCTCCTCTTGCGCGGACGGCGATAACAGGCGAGGCGACCGACGTTCGGAGGTGCTTTGCTGGTTCGCCGCTTCGAGAGGCGGTTCCGCCTGCTTGTCGTTCGAGTGCTCGACGGCCTTCTCGAGATTTGCTGAATGGCGGGATCCCTGATTTGCCTCCGTCTTGGCGTTCCTGCTCGACGTCTGGTCGAAGGCGGCACGATCGCCCTCCGCGATCAAGCCGCTGCCCCGGCCCACATCGCCTGATTCGCTGTTCTGGCCGGCGGCCTCACGGGGTTCGCGAGGGCGGCGTGCGACGGGTCGAACTTCCTCGTCGGCGGCCGCGCCATCGAAGCCGCTGGGCGCTTCGTCTCGAAGAGCTTCGGAGCTGCCATCGAAGTGTCCATTGCCGGACTGGCGTCGAGCCATCGAGGTGCTACCGTTCGGGGAGTTGAGCTGTGCCATGTCGGCGAGCTCGCTGCGGCGCTTGCTGAGGTCCGGTTCGACCTCCGCACGTTCGCGTTCGTCTGAAGAGGGCTCGCCTTGCTCGGCGTATCGATCGGGCTGTTCTGTCGCCTCCTCCGCCTGTTTCGGTCGGGTGACGGCTTCGACCGGCGTCGCCTGGCTCGACTTGCGAGGAGCCAGCTTGACCGCATGCTTGTGTGCAGCGTCCGGCTCGACGAGCGTTTGTTGGCCGAGTCGAACCGCCGCGAGCTGCCTTTCCTCGTCCGCGTCCGAGTTGATCCGCAGGGCGTCGCGTAGCGTCGGGTACCGCTGTATTAAGTATGACGTGGAACGTTAGCTGACTTTCACGAGAGTTCGATGGCGGCTGTACAGACGGACCTTTCTCCGATTCTCGATGACCGACCGTAGCAGCTGTACGTCGGAATCGCCGCACACGACGACAAAGTTCAACTGATGCTCGTGCTCCGTCGGTTGGCGTCTCTGCGTGGCGGGTCCGGCAGGAAGCGCCTGGTCGGGGAACGGTCTCCCGTCGACGGCGATGGTGTGGTTCAAGTCGAGAGAGAACAAGTAATGTTCTGGAGGCGGCAGGCAGGACTGGAGAAGAGTCAGCATGTCTCCCTGTGCGGGATATCGAGGAGCGCGCTGAGACGTACCTTTCGCTTCCGTGAGCGGTCGCACTTCGAACGTCTCGATAGACCCGAGAGGCACCAGAAACCGCGCATCCTCGGACATTTCTTCGTCGACTTCAGGCCGCGCGGAGATGACGGCTTCTTCGGCGCGGAAACGTTCTTCGCGGAGACCCTGCGGCTCGTCGGCAAGGAAGGAGATGCAGTCTTGGTCGAACCAGATGCGCGTGCGACTGAATGTCTCGTCCTTGACGACTTCGGCGGGTTTCAGCATCTCGTGAGTCTGGAGGGGCTCGTCTGTCTGTGTCGGAAGAAGGTGGGTGCCGTGAAAGTTGGCGTCCTTGATGACGAAGCACTGCCCGCTGCAGAGGATTCATCGGGACGTCAAGCTCAACGGTCGTGCTGTTCTGTAAGATGTCGCAGCGAGCTTACCGTTCGATGGACGCTTCGCCGATCGTCTCGAGGAGCTTGGCGGACTGTTCCGGCCATTTGGCTGTTTCGAGGCTGTCGTACGCCTGGCAGTAGATCTTCGCCTCGTGACCGAAGCGAGCGACCGAAAAGAGCTTTGCAAGTCGGGCTCGATGTTGGTTCTCCGCCGCTGCAGCATTCTCGTTCTTGCGAGGCGCACGACGCGGCAGAATGCGCCAAGCGAGATCGAGCGCGATCGCCGACATTTGCGAGTCATGGCCGCTGTGTAGAACCGCGCCGAGCCACTCCCTACGAGATACATCCTTTTCGTCAGGGCCATTATCAACGTGCGCGCTTGGGAAGACTCACAGAGGTACGGCGTCTCGCAGAAATTGTCGCGTCTTCTTCGAACGTGCTTGAGTCTCGCCCACGACGTCCAGCGCGGCGTACTTGAGCTCGATGGAGATCCTGCGGACCTTGTCGTCATCCTTGACAGGCTCTCCCGGCGCTTTGGGAAGCCCGCCGGGCGTCGGAAAGGCGACCTTGACGAGACTCGGCAGCAGTTTCTCCGCGAAGCACTCTCGATCTGGACAAACAGGAGCTCGTCAGTAGCTGAACTGCCCGCTCGTTGAGCACAATGGCGTCAGCCACTTACACGATGTGTTGGCGAGCGGGCCATCCGGCTGGGCGGAATTCCAGTGAATCAGGTGAACCTGTCGGCGGAAGAGCCGTAACGCTCGGTCAGAAACCCGCGCTCAAACCCGACAGTACGACTTTTCTCGACACAAACTTACCATCAGACCCTTCAGGAGAGCGAGGAGGATACCTTGCCATCCTTCAAGCGGGCTCTTCCAGCCGACTTCTTCGAGTCGCTCGACCTCCTCCCCTTCGACAAGCGGTTTCTCCTCCATACAGCGCGCAAGCAAGTAGCTGATGAGACCTTCGGTGACGTCGAGCATGGCGAGGACAGTGTCCTTCTCGTCGCGGCGCGCTGTCGACACGCTCGAAGCGACTTGGTCGCCCTCTGCAGGGAACAGAGCCGGGTCGACCTCCCATGCGTAGGCGCCGAACTGGAGGTACGAGGTAAGCTTCAAGTGCGCTTCTCTCGTGTGTTTGCGGGTCTGTACGCGCGTCAAGGTCAGTCAGCAGGCAGTCCGGGTCGCGTGGCGTCATCGTCCGGCTAGTCCGCGGCGCTCGCTCCGTGCGAACGGTTTGGGGGAAAGGGGGCCCCACTCACCCCTGCGACATTCCTCAGCATAGTGAGCCATGCGTGGACCTTGTTCGCCGCCGCGTCGAGTGCTGTGGCCGGCTTGGTCCCGCTCGCGCTGATCCGGCGGTCGATCGGCGCGAGGCGGTCGAGCATCGCCTTGAGCGCCTTGTCCGCCTCGGACGAGCTCATACTCGATATGTACGGTGTCTGATCACGCCCTGGCTGCAAGCGCGAAGCTGTGTGAGGTGGGGAAGAGCAGGAAACGAGGGGGAGCCGCTCGAGCGGTTCCATCGGCGCCGACTTTGTTCGTCAGCAAGCTCGCGAGATCCCTCGCTCCTTGTATCTAGAGTCGTAGTAGCGTATAGTATTACTTGACCTCGCTAAGCCGTCAAAAGCTAGCCTCCTGCCTCTTCCCGAAGTCGACGACGAAGGCGCCCCTTCTGGCTGTCAAATCCCGTCTCTCAGCTCCGTGATGCGTCCTGTTCCCGCTCAGACAATCGTCCGTCAGCTGAAGAAGATGTCAGTATTGTCTCTGGAGGTCCGAGGGTAAGGGAGAGGGGACGGACCTCGCGCAACCGCCAGCGAGAGCGATTCTCAGACTCGGACCGTTGACGCGCGACTCCTTTGCAGACCTCATTCGTGCTGCTCCTCATAGCGCTCCAAGTACCTCCCGTACAGCTGCGTCATGAAGCTCGGTTTCTGTAACGCCGAGACAAGTCAGCGAAAGCGCTGGCAGAGGAACATGGCGCACTGCGTACCTGGATCACGGACATCGCTTGCGAGATGAAGTCTTCTTTGCTGAGAGGACCGGCTTGATCGATGGAGCACGAAGCAGCGTCGACGCTGTCGAGACCGACTCGTGCGCTACCGACGGCGTCGTCAATCGCCGTGATCATCTCGGCCTTGCTGAGCAGAATCGACGCACTCGAGGCGGAGCGCTTCGAATTTGTCGACGTGGTCGCATCAAGAGACGACTTGGATTGCTCCGAAGCAGGCTGAACTTCCCGTTGCGAGGGAGAAAGCGGCTCGGAAGGGCCATCGGCGGCGTTGGGCAGTCCGTTCGGCGACGGCGACGATGGACGAGGCGCAGCTTCCTTCTTTGTCTGACCAGGTACCGGCAAGGTAGCGAAGATGTCATGGCTGAGGACCGGCGGAGCGAACATGGTCTGAGAGGCGATTTTGGATGGGGCCTCCCGTTGCCCCTTCTCAGCAACGGTTTGCTCGGTCGACCTCGAGACTGACGAGGACGATTTGGTGCGGCGCGAGGATGAAACGACAGTCGACTCGTGACCGATTGCACCAGGCTTTGGGTCCATCGAGAGCCCCTGCGGATGCACCGTCGTCTGCGGCTTCGGAGAAGCGCTTGCCGACGCAGTAGCATGCTGGTACTGTGCTTGCCGCGGCGCCTCCGCGGGCTTCGTCGGTGACGTCCCGAGACCTCCGAGCATCGCTAGCAGGTCGCGCGCGTCGCGAGGATTCGACGAAGCAGGAACCGAGACAGGCAGGGACGGCTGCGATGGCGGCACTGCGGAAGGTGCCCCAGTCGTCTGCACGCTGTTGTTCGAAAGTGCTGAGACGTCCGCCTGTACGTTCGGCCCAGATCGGAGAGTCTGCGGATGCTGAGCCGGTGCCTGCGTCGCCGTCGGCCACGGGGAGGCGCCCTGGCCGTCCAAAGGTTAGCGACTGGCAGATCACAGCGAAGTACAGCTGACACCTTACCTGCGTTGCCGACGCAAAAATTGAGTCGAGCAGAGCCATGCCGCTTCCATCTCGCGACGTCAAGGATTCCGACCCAGTGGCCGGCGATCGGTCCGGCGGTGAGGTATGCTGCGCGTGAGGAGGTAGACTCGCAGCTTGGGGCGTAGGTGATGCGGCGGCGAAGAGTTGTTCAAGCGTCGAGGGCAGTCTCTGGCTCGCCGAGGAATCGGAGTAAGGCGGGGCCTGCACATTTCGCGCACGAGGTGAGGCCGCGCCCGCAGAGGCCGGCGTTGGTCGCGGCGATAATGCGGCCGACGCAAAGAGAGCGTCGAGTGGGTTCATTGGCGAGGGTCGCGCGACAGGCAGAGACGATGGCAGCTGGGCCGCGGCCGGCGTCGGCGAGGCGGCATTGAAGAGCATGTCGATCGAGATTGGCTGGCCTCGAGGTATACCCGGTGCAGTCGCCTTGGCTCCCTCGCTGCTTGCGGCGCGCGCGCGGACCCTGCGAGGTTGGATGGTTAGAGAGGGTTTCCCAAGAGTGAATCGTCCTGCCGACATACTGCTCCATTTGCCGGCACAGCTCGTGTCGTTCCTTCTCTTCGAACACCCAGATTCCCGTTGCCCGGTCTGCAAGAACAGCCTCGTCAATACTGGACGTCGTGAGCGGCAGCCGCGCACTGGTCCCGAGTAGCGGAAGATGGAAATGAGACAGGAAGCGTACCGGCGTTCTTCCCGCTCTCGTAGAGGATGAACTCTCCACCGACTTGCACCTCGCTCTCGGGAGTCAAAAACTCTTGGACGTATTCGAGGCCGTTCCGATTGAGGACGAAGAAGCCGTAATGCGGAGCCGCCGTTCTGCGCGGTGAGAGAGGTCAGCGGATGCTCACTCAAACCACAGACGAGCGGCTTTATTAGGGTCCCGGTTGTGAGCCTCTGTAGGCTGTAGGGGTGATTTGCACGTTTGGACTTGCCGAGAGAAGAGGAACATGGGCCCTTCGACCCCGGTTTTGACCTGTTTGGAGACCAGGCAGTGCATCAGCACTCTGTTCGGCCTCGGTACCCGAGCGACGATGAGCTCAGCAGTATGTTCAGTACAGCACATACCCATCCTTGCCCCTTGTTGTCGTAGATGCTCGCGTAACTGGTCGAGGCGACGATGCGGTCGATGGACGGGTCGTGCCGCTGCAGATTCTTGAGGTTGAGCTGTCGCCTGACATCGTCCTTGGATGTAGCCATGCCGGCCGGTAGGGACGGTTGCAGTGAGTGAGAGAGCTGGCAGGCGGGCCACGAAGAGCGTGTCACGTGAGCGGGGCACATGCAGGGGCGGCCATCAGACTGGCGCGTTTTTGATCTATCTATACGTCATAATAGACCTTAATCGCTCCATGTTCGGCCAGATGCCCGAGCGGTCTAAGGGGATAGACTCGAATCAAGTTCGCCATCTATTAGGCTTTGCCTGCGCAGGTTCAAATCCTGCTCTGGTCGGTATCCTTTTTTTGCGGGCCCGCAGAGGGTAGACGCGCTCTTTACTTTTGCTCCCTGAGCTGGTATGTTTGCTGCGCTCTGCAGATCAAGGCCGGGCTTAGCCACAGAGTGCCCCCTTCTGGTCCCTGCGATGGCTGAATCCCGAGCCAGTTTAGGCGCTCCCTCCTCCGAGGCGCGGCTTTCGTTGTTTGCCGGCGGGCCTCGGACGGGACACGCGCATGCTCCTGCAGTCCGAATCCCTGTACATGAGGGCCCGTAGAAGGGGAGGGCTTATATGCCATCATGCGGCCGATCTGCTGATCCCGGTCGAAAGCAAAAAAGAAT